>JABUQX010088345.1:35000-67500 GCA_015478945.1 Trachelipus rathkii
CAAAAAACCTACAAAACATAAATTACAGAATGTGGAACACTATAAAAATACTGAACAAGGCAAAAAAAATACCATGATCCACACGAATCCATCAAAAACACAAACTCTCAACACCCACAAATAACAAAACTACTCATAAACATCCTCGCTACATATTTTAAACAATGTCATAGACCCACTAGCCCACAAAATAGGAAAATAATTAAATCTCTTAAGGAAATAAAAAGTAACCACGACCAAACAATAGAAATAACACCAACTGACATGAAAAACATCATAAAGACCCTTAAAAACTCACCGCAACCGGACCTGACAATATCTCAAACACTTGGGGAACACTGCTCTGACCCATCTAGTACACATATATAACAGTTCCATTTAAATTTATTTTTATTCCCTTCATCTGGAAAAGAGCAATTATCATCCCAAAGCCAAAACCAGGAAAAGACCCCTCAAACCCCTATTCCCACCGCACAAGCTCACTACTATCCACTCTGTGTAAATTACTAGAAAAGCTCATATTGAACAAAATAAAACCATACATCCCTAAACAAAAGTTTCAACATGGCTTCCAACAAAACCACTCGACCACAACAGCTCTCACAAACATCATACAACCAGTAATAAATGGCTTTAATCTCGGGCAAATACACAAAACATTACAAATAACAATCGACATAAACAAAGCTTTTGACACCGTTCTCAGACACAACCTAATCCACAAAATAATAAAATCAAATATCCTCACTTATTTAAAGAAATGGATATCTAACTTCCTACCAGGGAGAACAGCACAAATATTGTATTAGTCATCAAGAAATTCACTTAAATAAACATTAAAAACATGCATACCCCAAGGGAGCAATCCTACCCACTACCTTATTCAACTTATTCACTGTCGACCTACCACAACCACAAACAGAACATACAAAAATAACAACCAATGCATATGGTATCACCAGAGCCACCACACACCAGAACCTAAATACAGGAACTAATCTAACCTAACAATACATCAATCAAATTCAAACTTGGCTGACCGATAATAGAAACTTTGCATCACCAAATAAATCATCTGTTACTCTAATCACAACACACCTCCAACTCGGTTCAACCAACCCCCAAATCTTCATAAACAACATCACAATCCCATTAAACAAAACCCTTAAAATTCTTGGAGTAACACTGACACACATCTGACTTTCACAAAACACAGAAAACATAACAACATCAACAAACATGAAACTAGACATACTAAGAACCATAGGCTGCACGGACATCAATAGTAATAAACAGATATCCACCAGCATATATAAACAATAATCCGCATAGCACTAAACTATCGCCTCACCAATGTGACACCCGTTATTGACCAAAGGTAGCATAGTAAAACTACAAACAACCCAAAACAAAGCACTCGGAATTATAATAGAATCTACACATCTACAACACCTTAACAGCACATACATGAAGAAATAAATATACTACCCATAGACAACCACTGAGAAATGATAGGCACACAGTTCTACGCTAAAACCCAAATACCACAACACCCATGATACGCCACACTTTCCAACCCCATTAATCACAGGTTAAAACAACCTCCATTTTCTTCGACATCATTATACAATCAAATTCTGAATAACACCCAACCTCTACAAAACAACATCTCATACACTAAACAAATGCACACACACCTAGCTGAAAATTATTTAAGAAACCGGCAACCAAGCAATATACTAAATACTCATCCATGCAAAAATAGCACTGCAGAAATATCAAACTCCTCTTCCATAACCATTCAGTCATCCTTGGCCAAACTAAGATGCGGCCACCACCTAAACCAAACTTGCAATATTATAAATATAGGTTCAACCTTAACCAAACCAACTTTCAAGCATCTTGCACAAGATGTAACCTGGCCGAAGAAACTGTTCCACCATTCTTTATTAGACTGCCTTACTAAACCGGCATCTCAGAAAAATCTGAGAATTTAGCCCTAAGCGTCTTCTTGGAGGAGGCCGGCTGCGGCAACAGGGTATCCGAGCGAGGTGTGGCCGCTCCAAGAGTAGGGTGGTCAGGGTGATAAAAAAAAAAAAAGTAAGTATATATACCACACAGTATAACTTCAGCGAAGGAATCTTCTTGTCGAGGAGATGGAGCATAACCACTTTGGTATCTTCTGAATGTTACCTTCAATTTTTTTTGATTTATTTCGTTTGTTTTTTTCGCTATTTCCAAATCCAACTCTTATCATCATTATTGATCTCTTCTGAAGGTTGTTAACCTTATTACCACTGTAATTGTTGTTATTTTTATCATAATTATTACCGTCATTATTATCAGTTATTAGTTTTTATTTTAATATTGTTGTTTTCCCCATATACAATTTTTTACCCTTTCCCCGCTATCTTATTTAGCCGTTTATCAACTCCCAATTTGTCCGTTTACGTACTTTGTACGCATCTTTCTTCTCCGAAGATGATGTCCTCACCTTTTTTCCTTCATCAGACCCCTTGGGCCTTCCTGAGCATCTTCCCGCGTAGGTTTTAGGTCCATCTCACACTCCTTCCCCGTGGATGAAGATACAGGTGAAAAACCAGTCTCTTTTGACCGCATCGCCAATTTTAAAGGATCCGAACCTTGCCTAACCAGTGTGGAGACTGTCCAGTACTTTGGTGAAAATCTCGGGTGTCACGTGAAGTTATGTGGTTCCGTGTAGTTCACGGGTGGGGTAAATCGCGGAATTTTGGGGCTCATCCGAGACCACATCTACAGCCCACCCTACGGGTTGGAGTTTGGTGAAAATGATTAACTTTGCCCTTTGGCCTGTTGTGGGGAGTAATTTAACCCTTCTTTTCCCATCTCTCATGTTCTTACTTTTCTGTTTCATTAGCTTTATTTATATATTTGGTCATTTATGGTGAAGTAGTTTGCAGGAGTTTTTCTATTTATGAATACTGTAAATAGAAAACTGAAATAACGCTATTAAACATAGGCGATAAACATCTGCAGTAGGACCCCTCACCTGATAATATCTTCGTAGCCAAACAGACATCCAAGAGAAAGGGTTATGACTTCCTTTTTGATGAACTGGTTAATTGTGCAAATTTTTCGAGCCAGTTTCAGAACGTGGACTCTCATAACAAGAGTTCCAGCCTTTCATATTGTGCACCTACATCTGTCTCGGGTTCTATGAATTTTGACTCGTCTCATCGTTCCACTTATCGAGCTTGTCCCTACTCAACACAAATATCGACTCGGCGTCAATCTCTCTATAAGTCTTTTGACAAACAGAGGACATTAGATTCTTCCCCAGGATTTGCAACCTACTTTACTTTTCCACAATATTTTTATCTGAAGTTGGCTACTTCACATATTCTAACGGGTTGCAGTAAAATTAAAATGAGTGATGACCTAAAACGAGTTTTGGAATCGGTAGACCCATCAGTGTCATCAAAGAAGAATGGCTCTCTTCTAGTACTTGCGACTACTAGGATGCAGAGTTTTGAACTGTCCTCGTTGACTTCCTTAGGGGTACTCCCATTGTCTCTATCCTTGATGACTTTCGAAATTCCTTCAAAGGCACATTTTATGTAGAAGATGCGTGATCAAAACCTACAGGTAAGATTCTCGACCATATGAAAGGGAGGGGTTACCAGTAACTAATGTTTATAGATTCTCCCCAATAGGGACACCTCTGACACTCCAAATTCTCTATTACTCTTATATTTTAATGTTCCTTTCCCTTCATTGAGAGAGAAAAAAAATTTTAAAATTACCAAGTTCTAACTTAGATTCCAGGCTCTAGGTGGTGCTTTAAGTGCCAGAGATTTACCCTCGGAAGTATTGTCGAGGCCCACAAGACATCTGCGCATTCTGCAATCTCAAAAATCACATTCCGTCTGCAAACCAGTCTATTCCCTAACTGTAAGGGCTCTCAAAGTGACTTCCTATTTGAGGTGCCCTTCCTATCTGCTCGAGCAGGATTTTCTTGAACAATGAACGTTGGAGAAACTGGACAGAAGGGAGGCAACTCGTAGGATTATGGAACTCTGTGCTCCAAATTTCTAAGCTAATTCGTTCTCCTCACTTCGATAGTAGAGTGCATCACCAGTAGTTTAGGGAAGGTTTTCTTCTACTCAGAGGGAATTTTTAATGATGACCGCCTACATCCCCGATATTACTCTGCGGTTCCCGTCCATTCATCTGACCCCTGCAGGTGGGTCAACTACTGGGCACATCCAAAGCTCACCTGCTAGAAGAGATCCTTTTCCTCAGGGAACTGCCCTTTCATCTCTTAAGGCTCTTAAAGCTGGGGCAAGTGGTAGCCAAATACATCATCTCCAGCGACCACAGGAGGAACACCAGCAAAAACGATCAGCACTGGTATCCCCTACTAAATCAAACTGTCTTACTTACCTCTGTCAACGCTGTACGGATGACAAAGCTATGATAAAAGACTATTCTCTGCGGTACAGAACTTCCAATATTTTGAACAGTGACTCTCCAGGACAAAGGAAGTCCCAAGTATTGGCTAAACCGGAATGGGCACGTCGCAATTCAAAGACTTCTGACTTTGTACATTCTGTGAATGTCTCTGCTTTAATGACATTGTATCTAATATTCCTTCTTCAGTCAACTGTTCCCTTTATGTGAATACGACCTGATCCAATACTCCACTGGAACTAAACTACTGTGACTGAAAAGATGCTTTCAAACTGCCATAAACAGAATCACTAGCTGGGGCGACGAACACGGCCTTAGCTTTACTCCTACAAAGACCAGTACTATCTTATTGCGGAGAAAACGTATGAGTTTCGCATGCTTCCTTCCAGTTCCTATTCTTATTCTTTATGGGTCCCTGATACAAATCCCCACATATATCAGTTAAAATTGGACTATCTTCGTTCACTTGCCTAACACCGACACCTTACTTTGAAAAAGTGAGACTCTGAAAGGAAATACCTCTTGTGCATACATATTGCTATAATTCATTCTAATATGGACTATGGCTGCATATTATAAAGAGAAGCATCTTCAACTTATCTTCTCCTCAACCCAGTAAAATATGATGAACTTCGATTAATTAGCGTCTGGCGCCTTTCTCTCGCCATTCAAGGGAGTCTTGAGATGGACACAAACATCATGCCAATTCCCCTCATAAAAGGATATCTTATGTGTGCCATGTTCATCCACCTCCAAACTCAGAATATTTCATATTGACCATTTGTATCCATTATATATAACGTCCAGCATTATTTAAACAAACCTCTTCAGAAACTACTGCCATATACATAAGACAATAATGATGCTCTCTGGCGATTTTCCATCCCGGATTTCTGTTTCAAAATTCACTAAGGATTTCATCTATCCCCCCCCCTAATTGAAAGCTGTAATTTATTCGCATTCTGCCGCCAACGAGAACTCAGTTCTAATTCACATAGATAGCTCTCGATCAGATGGAGTGTATGTGCCATTGATGCCTTTTCTGACCGCACAATATCTCATTCTCTCACATAGCATGATTCCGTCTTTACTGAGTAACTGATAGCCATATATATAGAGCTTTCGAGACTTCTCCTCCACACCGACAATTCGTACATTATATGCTCTGATACAGCAGTGCTCTAGAGACCATGAATGATCAAACAACCAACAACCCGTTAGTTTTACTATTCAAACTGTTTTTACGATTGCACAATTCCTGCAAAAAGCTCATAGCTTATGTTGGATTCCATCCCGCGTCGGCACCTCTGGAAATGAGGAAGCGAACAGATACACAAAAATGACTTTTTTCTCTCTCTCTATCACATACATACACACACACACACCAAAACAACTCAGGTTATCTCCCAGATGCTTTGCAACGGAGTTTCATTCCCTCGACATACAATATTCCTCACATTCTTCAAGGCTTCCAGCCATGTTGACAGGAATGCTGAGAGACCAACTGCAATGGGGCAAAATTCCGAAGCATCAAGCCTGTTTTAGGGAAGTGGTCCTCCTCGTATTGCGCAATCACAACCAAGAGGAAGTATTAGCTCACATACGCGTATGCCACAAGGCAAGCACTCATCGTCTTTATTTTAATTTCCTCTCTGTTGACCATCACCAATACTCATCTAGACCTCACCTCTTATTCTTAATCGAATCTTTGAGGTGTGAGGGTTCTGATAACAAATCCTACTATGTTTCCTCATACTGTCTCTATCCTCAAGTTTCAGCCAAAACTGGTTATTGTGCATATGTGTCAATGGTATTGTTTGTTTTCTTATCTTAAATTTGGAGCCTCCCGAATTTTCTACTTTATGGCTCATGCTCTCTTGCTAATCTACGAATAAATTCATCTATTCTTTCATCTAACTAATCAGATTATCTTAAATTCTTCGACTACTTAAACTTCAAATTAGGGCATATTCTCTCTTCTAATTTTTCTGAAATCATTAATCCCTGGTGATCTCAATGTTAATTACAGTCAATGACTTTCCTCTTATTTTAAGAAACAGCTGGTGTACTCCCCTACAATTTCTCTATTCCAGAATAACCTCAAGCAGTCGGTGTAGTTCCCTACCCGTATCCCTGATCGTCTTGGAGATGAACTCACAATATTACACCTTTTCTTAACTTATATTCCATCTACTTATTTTGTTAAACATTTTCCTCCTCTAGGTTCTTCCGATCACCTTATTATTTATGTATCTCGATCTATCTCTTCGTCTTCCTCAGGTAAAATCCCGGTTTACAACGAGGAAACGTTTTAGGCACATTGGTGCTGCAAACTGGCCGGAGTTGCGGTCGTACTTCTTAGATTTCCTATGGAATGATTACTGGTTCGGTGGAGGGGTCCCATGGAGTTTGCAGAACGTATAACCGATGCGATCTTCTTTGGTATGGAGGCGTACATTAAATATTATTCTCTTCACTCAGGTGGTTCTCAAAACTTGCTCTTCCACGTTTGCACCCTGCCTTGGTTAATTATTTCGTTTATGCCTATTACCTTCAACTTTCCTTAGTGCTGGAAACGTGATCCCATTCAGTATTTGCTGAAGATGTGAGACCCCTATCTACCCTGTAATTATCATTTTATTGCTTTAACTTAAAGCAATAAAGTTTTCGAGACGAAGTTCAATCTATTCTTAACATTACAGGAAGATTTGGAAACATCTTAATCCTTTTAATCCAATATCTCTAAAAAATTAATGTCTTTCTTAAGAAACGCTCTACTATTGATCTCCTTTCTGTTCTCCCTGACTTTTTTCTACTCCTCTTTGTCATTTCGGTGACTTTTTTGTTTTGCTAGACATGTCGAAAGGCTTCGATAATGTCTGGCACAAGACTTTCATTTCCAAACTTCCCTCTTTCAGTATCTCTCCTTCTCTCTGATATATTTTCCGGTCGTTCTATAGTACCGGTTGATGACAGTCATCTTTCATCCTATAAATCTATTAATAGTGATGTTCCCCAGGGTTCTATCCTATCCCCAACTCTTTTTGTTCTTTTCATCAATGACCTTTTATATGTCACTTCATCAGCTATCCACTCTTACGCTGACGATTTCACCCATCATTACTCCTTTCATTTTGAGTAGCTTCCTACTGAGCATCAAATAGCCGCTGCTAGAAGATGATTTTGGAGCAACTGAACCCAGATCTTTTCCTAATCTGTAATTGAGGCAGAGAAAGCATGGTTACTTTCAATGACTCAAAATCTCAATTCCTTCCTCTATATACTCGACAAATTTTCCAGAAAATTATAGTTTCTTCTTTTAAAGAACACATATCAAGCCTTCCCCAAATATTAATATTATTTTAATTTTCATGGTTAATCGTTAGTTGGTTGGTTTAGCGGATGTATAGGGGTGAGTTGTCTTGGAAATCAGCCGGCTGGGAGACTCAAGAAAAGGTGAACTGAGTCAGTACAGGAGTGTCCAATGGAAAGTAATGTAAATTTGGGTCAAGCGAGAAGAATGATGTATAAAAGTGAATAGCGGGGTTTTTTGAGGGGGCATGGTTGTGAATCTGGCCCAGTAAATGAACCATAACTTTGACGAAATACCACAGTGGGGGTTTCTCACTGTGTTGTGAAGTCCTAGGGTCGATTTTTTGGCTGCGATGGACTCACTCTTAAGGGTATGAGGAGAGGGTATGGGGACCAGTCCTTTCAACTTACGTAATGTTCTTCTACTTATCTATTCTGTTTCCGGTGTATGCTGTGCACCTTACCCCCAGTCTGGAGTCAAAGGAGAAGATAAAAAAGAGAAAAGAAATATTTAGGGAAGACCTCAATTAAGGCCGTCCAAAAGGATGTCATACATCCAATTAGTCATATGGGGTATTAGAGCGAGATAGAACTTCATTGTATTCCAGTATTTAATGTCCCGTGCCCTTTATCTGCTCTGTTTATCTGTCTCCTAAATTAACTGACTATCTAAAATTATTTGACTACTTTTATTCCAAAATAGGGCACATTATCTAGTCTTCTCCTTTCGCTAAATAATCATTCTTGGTGATTTCAATATTCAAAACTGTCAATTGATTTCTTTTAGTTCTAATGATGCAGCTGTTGAACCCCGCTTTCATTTCTCTATCCACAGTAACCTCGATCAAATGATACAGCTTTCATTGATTATCTTGGAAATTAACAAACATGCTTGACTTTCAATCCTTCCCCTTCATTTTTTTTTTTTTTTGGAAGGAGGGGACGAAATTTTCAGAGTACCAATTTTTTTTTTTTTGGCTATTTTACATTACTTTCATTTAAAAAATTTAAAAATTTTTTGAGTTTCTTAAAATATCGTAGAAAGACCTGTAGTCCTTCAGTTCCCCCCTGCGTACGTCGCTATTTCCCTTCACATGCAGGTTGTACATCACTTTTCCCTTCATGTACAGGTTATCTTTTTCCACCTCGAGGCTCCTCCTATTACTTTATATTTATTCTTTTCTGTCTTTTCAAATTTTCTTCAGGAATAACCTACGTCTTCAGTAAGGATAAGTTTTTAGCACTTCGGTACTTTTAACTGGTTGGACTTGCGGTCATACTTCCTTGATTTTCATTAAAACGTTAACTTCTTGGGTGTGAGGAGTTTCTTGAAATACGCAAAATGCATAATAGTGGGGATTTTTCCTTGCATGTAAGCGTACATACCATTTTGTTTCCCGTCAATTAAAATTAAGAAACTTTGGCCTAACTCTTAATAATAGTAGCCGCAGTCCGCAGAGAAGCTGCTTTAGTTAAATAAGAATTTACCATCGTTTTCAATCTTTAGGAACACATTCCACTTACATTTTTCATTCTGGAACAATGCAAAATTTATTTTGTGTAAAACTGAAACTTTTCTCTGTAGAAGATGCAATAAACTTTCTGGTTCTTTCTGAGTTTAATATTAAAATGCATAAGTTTACGTGTTTGTTCTTAACTACTTAAAAAGATTTGAAAATATCTTATTTCTTCTAATCTTATTTATATAACTTTCGGTATAGGAGCGTTAGATTTGTGTTCTTCTTTCCCTTCTCTGAATCTTGGTCCTCTGCTCTTCGACATTTCGGAAAATCTCTTGAAGTGATTAGATATATCTGAACCGTCCAAACTTCCCATTACGTTGTCCAATCCTATGCTTTGTACTCTTCTCTCTGATTTCTTTTCCTGTCGTGCCGTTCTAAAGCAACTGTTGTAGACGGTCATCTTTCATCTTTTAAATCTATTAATAGTGTTCTTCGTCACTTCGCCGCATTTCATGCTGTCGATTCCACACTTAATTGCTCCTTTCACTTTCAAAGGAATCCTACAATTTTTTCACTTTCCTCAAGTCGCTTGCTTTGCATGGAAACGTTCCCATTCTTGTATGGATTATATATATCACATTGTAGTGGTTCCACTCACACATCCCTTGAAAGAGTCGTCTGAACTTTCACCTTGTTAATTTCCCATAGTTATATATATATATATATATATATATATATATATATATATATATATATATATATATTATATATATATATATATATATATATATATATATTTATTTTATTATAAGCATTTAGCTAACGCGTCCTGAATATATTTTGTGGTACTTTGTACTTTTTGAAAAATGCGGATAAAACGCATCTCTTTTGTTTTCGCCGAGAAGAGAAACGTTTTTGGTGAGTTCACGGAGGGCATGGAAGCTATCTCTCCGACTAATATACACGAATTTATATTTATCATTAAATAAACAGCAAAATATTGCTGCATAGTTCTTACTAACGTTCAAGGTGAGTTCAGTGAAAGGAAATGGTGCGTAATTAGTGTTAATTAATGGGGTTAATCGAATAAACTATGCCGAACGCGCGTAGGAATGCACCACAACTCAAAATGCGAACGAGGCCGATAGTCGAGCAGAGGGGCAGAGGTGAAAGTTTCATATTATATGTAGTTAGCAAATATACCAGTGTTAGATATAGATGAAATTAATTATTTAAGAGCATGCACAGTGTTATTTAATAAAATTAAGTGAGTAAACTACGCCGACAATGCGTAGGCATACAGGTCGCAGTGAAATGCGACGAGGCTAATAGTAGGGCAGAAAGGCACAGACAAAATATCCAATATTTTCGCGATAGGCGCTTAACAATAGGACCATATACAATAACATGTGATTAGAAATAATGTGATAGTTTACTGCATGTTGTTATTTTGTTATAATACGATAAATAGCAAGTTAGGTATAAATTGCTATTTCACGTATCTAACTCTTATGCGGGCATAAAGGACCTACGGCCGATTTTTTGTACGATTTAGGAATACTTTAAATATGCCAATCTTGGGTAGGCCTAGAGCCTCCAAACCAAAAATTTATCGTGTGTATGTTTTTCATTCGCCAATTATGTGGCCGAAGCGACAAACATTTATATAACAATTGTATGAAAGCCAGTAAATGTTTGAATTAAAGGCCTCTACTTAGATTCTGTAAATAATTATTCACTCATTCAATGTCACTATATAAGGTATGCCATCCAATATTTAGGCATTTGGTGGCATATTTTGTAAGCTAATGTAACGCTCCTTTATGTAAGTACATATCGTGTAGGGTTTCTTCCTGCAAAATATTGATGAACATAGAAGTGTGGTTATTTGTAACTGCCAATTTTCTAATGTAAATTTTCTAATGTAACGCTCCTCTATGTAGTACATTTCGGGTTGTTCTTACTATTAGAAAGAGAGGAGGAATAATTCGTCCAATGAATTTAATTATTATATTGTAATTACTAAAGTAAGTTGCTTTTCTTTAAAATTATTTTATAAATCAGTTTCTTTTTTTTCACATTCAAATAAAATATGTTTAATAGGATTAATACTTGACTTTGGCAATTTCAATTAGAGGTTTTTTATAAATTGTAAGAGTGGCAATATATTGGGTCAGTGATAGCCTGACCTACCAGATTGTGCGCTACTCTATTTGTTAACGCTCTGCCTGATATATATATATTTATTTATGGTTTTTACTATTATTTTATTTGGTTAATATATATATATAGGCATATATATATATAATATATATATATATATAATATATTAATATATATATATATATATATATATATATATATATAAAGAGTATTATCATATTAGCTACTATATATTATGCTAGGTAGTATATATTTTCTTTCTTTAAATTGAAGGAATTTTTTGTATATTTATATAAATATATGTAGGCATTAGGTTTTAAGGATATTGAAACTACATTTTTATACTTATTTTATTATATTTAGTATATGTGGTTATTAGTTATTATATATATATATAATATTGTATTATATTATATTATGGTTGGTATATAAGTATATATATATATATATATAATATATTTTTATAATAGATAATTTTATTTTATATTATGAGGATTTATATGTATTATATGTTGTATATATCTGTTTTTTTTTTGTTTAAATATATATATATACTAACTTTTTATATATATTTATTTTTTATTTTTTTATTTATATATTATTATTATTTTATTCATATATCTTAGTCTGTATATTATAATAATATATATAATAAGACATTATTTATAATTAGTTTTTATTTAATTTTATTATTATACATATATCTATTTTATATATTACATATTATATATAGTTATTATATTTTATATATATGATATATCTATGTATTTTATATTATATGAAATTATTTTAGTCTTGACACTTGAGAAATATTATATTTATAAAGTTTTATAATATAGGAAGGAAGCTGAGATGTAAGGCCATAGCCCGTCCGCTGCAAAGCCCTCCGTGCGGACCGTCCATCAATAGAGTCCTTCCCTATTCCACCTCAGCAATAAATCTTCCTGCTTCGCCATCCGATGCATGCAACAACACAATGATTTTTTTTTCATCTTCCTAACGCTCCTTTCTTTGATCTCCCAAGTAGGTCCTTCTTCTTCGCGGCCGTGCCAGGACCATTATTGTAATCTCAAGTTAATAGAGGTAATCTTCATTTTCTCTCCTTGTTTCTTTTTTTCGTGCTACATGGTTCATTGCCACTTCTTTTTTTTTTTTTTTTTATTTATTTTTTTTTTTATTATTTTTACATTTATTTTTGTTGTTGGTTTTTTTTTATTTCACGCTTTTCCTTTGTTCCTCTTTATATCACCGCTTCCAATCTATCTATTTTTTTTTATGGCTTTTTACTATATTTTATTATCCAAGCTACCTTTTGATCTTTATAATTTTTTCTTAGAATTTATTCTTACGCTTTTCTCCTCGTTCTTTTTTTTCGAGTCTTTATTCTTTTTCGTTTGTTCTCACACTTTTAATACATTAGGTCTAGTTATTGCTCGCTCTATCTTACCATGCTTTTTTGTTTCTGGTGGTATCTTGGTTCCTTATATTTGTCATTAATTTTTTTCCATATGTGTTTTCGTTCTTGCTTCTTATTTACCAACCTCTTTAGTATATTTATCTAACCAATTTCCATATTCATTATGATAAACAATCCTATATTGTGGACAACATTCCTAATTTCCTTCTTTTTGATCTCACAATCTATCTATATTTTTCCGCTTCTGCTGAACCATTTTCCCAAATCTATAAGATCGTTATAACATTGTGTACTTCTTTATTCTGATGTTCCTTTGGTTTGACATATAGAATTCTTTTCTTTTGTCATATTATATTATTCTTTATATTATTGTGTAGTTCAATCTCATATTAATAACGGATTTTCTAATCCTTGTTCTCTTCCACGATACTTTTTTTTTCTTCTTTTTTCGTGGCCATCATCTTAACTTCATATATGCATGCCTTTCTTTTCTTAGGTACTTATTCAGAATTTACAAAATAGTTCCTTGTTTAGATTGATTCTTTTATCAGTCCACTCCCAACTTTCTTTATCTGGTAATTCATTCTTCTTTTTCTAGTTAAATATCATAGTTGGTGGTTCCTCTTCCAGTCTAAACCAATTAATTTTATGTTGTCCTCTTCAACCTTTATTTATCCACGCTGTTCTGTTATTAAGTTTCTTCACTTCACTCGTTTTTATTCTCTTTGTTTTTTTTTTTTTTTATGTTTTTTGTTTCCTTTTCGCTTTTTCTTTCTTAATTATCTCCTTTCTCTCCATCCATCGGACACTAGCAGTACATTCGCTATATTTCATTTTTTTTTAATTTATACCTCGATCTTAATATCCTTCCCTTTAATATTGATTTATTCAACAGGTTAACGGATTTATTTTCCGCTCAATGACCTGAGCGACTACTATACTTCAGATAGACTTTCTACCTTTTTAGTTATTTATCTTGTCTAGACCCTATTTTTCCTCTCATTGATATTATATGATTATTTTGATTTTATTATTTTGTGGTTTAGGTTGTGCGCTCATGCTTTTTGATTCAATTTTTTTTGACTAGAACGATATTCAACCATGATTTGTTTGATCTGCTGCTCGATTTTTATCTCTAGCTGTTCATACCTATCTACTTGGATTGTATAATTCAATACAGAAAATACTTCCGCTATGCGCTATCGTATCAATTACATCCTCATATTGGCTACTTATTTTCTAACCTGACACTTTTTTTCTTATTTTTAACTAAGTGAGCTGCTGACGAGTCATGTTTCCTATATCTTTTTTGCAAACTATTATATTATTTAGAATTTTTTAGTTTATTTAATCTGGTTCATTTAATCTTTTTCTACAGTTGCTCACTAATTTCTCCTGTTACCCTATTTAACTTTTCTAATTTTTACCATTGAGCCTTCTACCCTTCTATATAAATATCTTTTGACATAGTTTTTCAAGGGTTACGCATATTCTACTCGTAGTATACATACAGCATGCTATTTTGAGTTGGATAGGGTATGATAATATTATATTATTTTATTTATTTACTTATATATATATATATAATATATTTTAATTATATATTTTATTATATATAATTTATTCAGTACATTATATAGATAATTACGTAGATTACTATTTGATTATTTTATATAGTATTTATGTAAATAACTTATCATATAGCTGAATAGAGTAATAAGTTATTATAATATTATATTTAATATTTAATAGTATATTTTTTATTATTTTATATACTTATATTAATTTATATTATATTTAGTTAATATATAAGTATAATCAACTAATTATTATGCCGATTTTTGGTGATATATATATATTTATGCTATAGTGTAGTTAATCTGATTATAAGAATTTAATTTCGTGAATATAACTTATTATCTTATATATTAACTATTTATTTCTTTATAATTTAAAATGTCTAAATAAAAAGATATATCAAATTATATTATAGAATACTTTGTAACGTATATGAATAAATATAACATGTATATTATATTATATATATATTGACTTATCTTATAAGCTAATATTTTATTTAGTTTTTAGATATTATATATATATATGATACTTTTTTAATTCTCACTGCCTTATATCTACCCTACATGGGAAGTGCCAAACCGCGTATATAACTATATTATTTATAGTTTTAACCTCTCTACACTATTAAATCTTAGTTACTATGAAATAAAATTATTATCGTACTGTTTAATGATCTTATAGCTGATTTATTTATATATATATATATTATATATTATATATTATCTATATTATTCTTTCAGGTTCACTTACCTTCTATCACTACATGTACATACTCTCTTTATAAGTCATTTCTTCAATTCAATATTTTTATTTGTTGTCTTTTAGCTTCAATTATGTTGTGACCTGTGGAGTGGCTTATGTTAACTCTTTTATTGATCTTCACATATTTATACTCATATAATTAATTTTATATATTTTCTTATTTTCATATTTATCATTTTATTTCATTTTATATAATTTATCGTTGTTAAATATATAGTTATTTATTTATATTTTATACTTTCATATAATTATTTTATTTTTTCACATTCTTTTATAATTATAATCTTCGGTTTAAAATTCAATAGGTATATACTTTATACTATATATATTCTATATATATTAACTATTAATATTTTTCTTATATATATATATATATATATATGTATAAGAGGGGAAGGGGTTTAAAAATAATACAAGATTAACCGTAATTAGTGATGCAATTCAGTTAACTATTATTTGCTAAGTATCAAATTTCAAATACAGCCGTATCGTTTGATTGATTAGTTAACTATAAAATAAGCATAACTGCGTTTATACAGTAATGATAAATAACAAAATCAGTTCCTCTATATCTAAACATTTTATAAGAAAATCAAAGAATAAGTATAACTGTATCTTAAAAATAAATTGAAAATTATAAATTACTTGCAAATGTTCTTCACAATGCAATGACATCATTAATTATAACGTATAGGGAAAAGGTACCATCTGTTGGAGAGTGATGTGATATAATCTTTGGTGAATGAACATGTTTCGTGTAAAACAATATAGTTATAGAAGATATTGCGAATTAGAATGTCTCCTACGTAAATAAATGAAAATCTTGCGGGGATGAATATTTTACATGTAATGATTACTTAGAAAATTTCAGTGTTCCATATATATATTTTCCTCTTGTGTTTATAAAATATGCGATATTTTATGCAATGAAGCTATTTTCACGATACGTTTAGACAGAATGTGTGTTCAAATATAACGTAAAATGGTAATGAAATGAAACATGTCCGGGTGGGAGAGGATGGGTTAGGGTGTTTGCGATTCTGCATTGCTGCTTTAGGGTCCATAAAGTACATATATTTACTAGAAAAATTTTTTAAAAAATAAAGAAAAATTTAATTTTAATTAAGCTTTCTAATAACGAAGCATATTTTATTTCAATATTTTTTAAAATAAATTTATTTTTAAAATAAATAAAAATTTTGAAATAAATCTTAAGACAAAACAGTATTAAATGGGAAAATATAAATGTTTTAGCATACAGAAGAAAACGGGATACTTATAGAAGTGAAATCCTGTACAAGACAGAATAGAAACATTCATGTACATTGTAAGAGATCCAGCCATGCAAACAACATTAGGTATCGGTAGTTTAGAGGTGCTTAGGAAAATTAGGCTTCTAGAGAAGTCAAAAAGAGATAGTTATGTTAGGTTAGGTAGTGTTAGGTTAGATGGTGTGTCGAGAGAGAGAAGAATAGGTAAAGAGACGCTATAATTAATAGGTTATATGTGCTAAGATAGTATGCTTAATCTACGTGGGTCTGGATAGACCTAAGCATAAAATGTATTAAGCAAGATGGGTGAAAAGAAAGGTAGTAGAGAGCTTTAATAAAGTGGCCGAATAACTAATAAGCTCTATGAGTTCAGATCCGTATTTTCTACAATATACGGTAATATAGTGATCATCTAAGTAATTATTTACTAATAGGTGAATTTTCCTTCAATATTAATTTTTATGGGTAAAACCCATTTTTTGAGGTTCGACTCCCCCTATACCGTGGGGTTATATCTCTCCGTTCTGTGGGGTTATATCACTTCTGATTCTTCTTGGAATCTTTTATCATCTAATTCATATAAGCTTTCCTTCATGTTAAACTCTTATCTATTTAATGATTTGCGTTTCTTTTCTTTTTTGTCACTCATTTTAATTTTCCTTCTTAGGCACTTTTTTTATTATTATTATTCCGCTTGGAGTGACTTCAGACTCCCTTCATGGTGAACTTTAAAACCATCTTCAAAATTTGCTTCTATTTTCTTTCTCTTTATTATAGACAGCGTTAATTTTGGGCCATAAACTTTATTATCATTGCTCAGCTACAAAAACACCACGTATGTAAGATTTTCTTTCTAGCAATATATTTACCATTTGAGATTTATGTTTACTTTTTTTTTTTGTACCGAAACCGATTCCGGCTCCTGGTCCCACACCACGTCTGACGAATCCGCGTATTCCGACACCAAATTTTTCTTGAAATATTTACTATTCCGTATAAATTTCATTGTAATATTCGTACAAATAAAATTTCATCTGTTAGGTGGACAAGTAGCACGTCTACACACAGTAGACTTTATCTTGAGGGTTATAGAGTTTCAGCACTGATTATAGGAGTTCAGCACCTCCCTCTATAGAGGGGGTCGGTGGTCTTAGAGATAATCTGTAGCTTTTTTAAATCTGTCTGAGATTTTTCATTTTCATGCTTTAACATCTACGTTATTAAAGACGCTATCGAAGTTTAGTTTGAGTTTATCATATATACTATTTATATTGTTTAATCTTCTTTATTAAAGGCTTCGTCGCTGAGCAGTGTATATTAAAAAAAATAGGATTTATCTTACCTATTCTGTTTCTTCTATTTTATAAATATTTATTTTATTATTTATAATATTACTAATCTTCTTTCATTAAATTATTAATAATTATAATATATATATAGTAGTATTTTTTATATATATATAATTATATTTATAATTTATTTATTTTTATATATATATTTCTATATATGTTTATTATTATGTATTTATATTACTATATTATTATTATATATAGTATATATATATATAGTATTATTATTATTATTATATTATTATATTATAATTTTATTTAATATAATTTATAAATATATTATTATTTATATATTATTGAATTATTTTTATTTTATTTATTTATATTTATAAGTATAATTATTTTATTCTTATTATTAATTATTTTATAATTATATTATTATTTATTATATAATAAACATATTAGCTTTATCTAATATTATGATTAATTAATTTGTTTATATATATTCTATATGTTATATAATTATAATATAATATATATTATTTATATCTTATAATTATATTTATATTTATATTATTATTATATATTATTTAATTTTTTTATATATATATATATTATATTATATATATATATTTTTAAGTAACTTGCACATAGATGTAATTGTGATATTTTGCGCTATAATTATGTATTTATTTTTAATATAGTAGTATGGCAATGATGTTTGTCTTTTATATCGGTAATTTCGTTGTGATTGTTAATTTGAGTATATTTTTCACTAGTTAATGTCTTTATTTATTAATTTTTATAATCATTTATTGTTTTCACGTGTTATGATTACATAATTTATAAAAGCAGTTTTAAAGAACATTACAATCATTAAATTTAATGATTTTTATATATAAGATATAGTATAGTAACATCTATAATATTTATAATTTATATAGTGTTCAATTTTATATTTATATTTATATATTATTATATATATATATTATAATATATGTATATATTATATTAATATATTTATTAACGTATATATATATAGTATTTATTATATATATATATATACACACCTTTTTAATTATATTATATATCTTATTATTACTTACAATAATATATATTTATTATTTCATATCTTTTATTTTATATTTATATATATATATTCATACTATATATTTTTATATATATATATATATATATATATTATATATATAATATATATTAAATAATAATTATTATATACATATATAATATATATATATTATATGATATATATTATATATCATATTATAATTATATATATATATATACTAGTATATATATATATATATATATATATATATTTATATATATTTATTATATATATATTTATTATATATATATACAGTATATATATATATATATAATATATAATATATATTAATAATATATATATATATTATATATATATATTATTATATATATTATATTTATATTATATATATATATTATTTATATATTCTATTATATATATATATATTATATATTTTTATATGAAAAGAAAGGTTGAAATTTTCTTAAGGTGAGGACTTTTAACAAGCGTTAGGTTTTTTTTGTTATATTACCTTTAAGTATACACGTAAGCCTGTGGCAAACTATGGTTAAAGTGCCTGGCTGCCTCGTGAAGGTAAAATGTTTTTGTATCGATCGTTCGCGCATGAATTTCAAAAGGAAGCCTTAAAATAAATAAATAATAATAATACGATGCAGTTAAACTAAATAATATATATATATAATATTTTATATATATTATTATATATTTAATATTATATATATATATATTATTATAATATATTATATTATATAATATTATATATATTAATATATAATATATATATATATATATATATATACTATTTAAGTTTCTCCCTGAAAAGCAACATGCATGTAACTAAAAAATCAATAACAGCTTATAGGAAATAAATAACATTTTAATAAAAATTGAATGATTTTTTATCGATAAAATTTTAAAAAAATAAAATAACGCTTTGGAAAAATTTAAAATTGTTAAAAGAATGTTGGGATAAATTTGATGATATTTATCGGTTTTAGGAGAAGTACAAGGAGGTTGGCGCCTGCGAATGAGCGCCAAAGTTTCCAAATGTTGATTTTTTTTAACTAAGCGATACCCCAAGGGTAAAACACAAAGATGGACAGAATCGGGGTTTCTCAGCTTACCTAGGTGGACAACGGAGGGAACTTCATCCCTACTCCTACTTGTCCCTCTGTCGGGCTCGAACCCCCTATAAAATAGAAAAAATAATAAAAAATAACATTTTCTTCAAAGACCATAATAAAAAAACAATATTTGGTAACTCTTGCTCTCGTACAACTGCTGAAAATGGAAGCTTACTCAGAGCGTATGCTGCCAGACCTAAGATGATACTAATATTTAAGGTGTTTGTTGTTAATAAATATTTGAATAAAATTCATTTTTTTGTAAGTTTTTTATACGATGAAATTGCTTGCTGAATCAAAAATGTTATTTATATTTCTTTTAATTGTTATAGTTTTTTAGTACATGCATGTTGCTTTTATGGGACGTAAATCTGAATTTAATAATTACAAGTATTATATAGTATATTATATTATTATATATATAGTTATATATATATATTATTATAATATTATATTATATATTAATATATATATATATATATATATATTTATATATATATATATATTATATATATATAATACGTACACATTGATTGGTCCCGAAGAAGGTTCAGGATTTTTCGTATTTTTTTGGTGGGAGGATTTTTGGCATGTAACTAGGAGAAACTTAACAATCTACAGCATTAAAATTACATACATTTTGATTTCGCATGTAATTTCATCGAAGGGCAACTTAAAAAAATTTTAGATTTTATATCTAATATTTTATTGTTTTGTTTTCATTTAATTATTTAGATGAAATATCTATAGGCGCTTATGAAATAGTGCACGCCTTCTGATTGACTTTGGAAACCTGTCATATTTCTCGTTGAGAGTCAAGAAATTTGCCAAATAACCTGTTTTTTTACGCTTTGGACAAAAAATAATTAATTTTTTCTTTTTATATTACCATTTTTTAGGAGGGGTTCGGAGTCAGACGAGGGATAACAGGGATCAGATAGTTGGAGGGACCGCCCCCGTCGTCCCCTAGTAGGCCGAGAAACCCCGACTCTATCCATCGTTTTTGTTTACCCGTGGGTATTTCTCTAAGCTTTAAAAAAAATTCAACATTTGCACCTTTGCGTGCTCCAATCTGGAGTAAAGGAACAATTCTTCTCATTCTAAAACTGTAATTTTTTTCAACATTTTTAACAATTTTAATGGTTTTTAAAAAGCGTTATTTTTTTATTTTTTTTTAATTTCCGCGGTATAAATGTCTCCGAATTAATAAAAGATATTTATTTCGTGTAGTCAATGTTGATAGTTTTCTGTTACATTTCCTGATCTTTTCGGGATGCTGACCATATATATATTAGATATATTATATAATAGTATAGTATATGATAATATATGATTATTGATTAGTAGTATATAATATAGATGTATATATATATATATAATATATCTGTTATATATATGTTATATATATATATAGTAGTATATATTATATTGTATATATATAGTAATATATATGGGCATATATTTTAGTCAACAAACAAAAATTAAAAATAATACAAAAGTATTAAACTTAAAATGTGTTTATACGTAGATTAGCATATGACCGTTAAAGTAAGGCCCGATACATCAGAGGTTTGTGTAAAAAAGGCGGACGGCTTGCTCTTATACCTGTCGTTAAGTCTTTTCCTCGGAGATCAACCCTTTCTTTGAGGATGTGAAAAATTCACTTACTATGATAGTAGTTATATATAGTGTATTTATGAGTAGTGAGAGGTATATAATAAATTAGGTGAAGATGAGATAAGGTTATATATATATAATATAGATATATATATAAGTATATAGTATATATGTTTATATATATATCGATGTATGATGTATATATATTATATGTTTATATATATATATAATTAATATATATATTAGTATATATAGTATTATAATATTTTATTTTATATTAGTATCTGTATATATAGATTATATATATTATTATTATATATATTAGGGATTTATATTTATGATTAATATATATATATATATATATATATAATATATAAGGTTATATATATATTGGTATACAAATTTTTGATCATGATAATTTTTCATTTAATTATCTTTTAATAAATTAGAACAAATATTAATTTATATATATATATATATATTATTTTATATTATGATGGGAGGTATAATAGTGGGAAAAATAAAATTATTCTATATTTATATTTTTAAAATACTTAGGTATTATACAATTTATATGCATTTATATATATATAATCATATATAATATATAGTATGTATATAATATTTATAATTATATATTTATATTATAATTTTATTAATATATAATATATATATATATATTATTATATATATATAATATATATATATATATATAGGGGTGTGTTGTTTAAACTACAACAAAAATTAAAGAATAATAACAAAGAGTAAAACTTCAATTAATTGTGTATACGGAGATTTACATATGACCGTAAGTAGGCCCGAAACACGTTTGTGTAAAAAAGCGACGGGCTTGCTATTATACCGCGGTATCTTTTCTCGGCAAGATCAACCCTTCTTTGAGATGTCAAATTCTCTACTATATATATATATATATATATATATATAATATATATATATATATATATATATATATTATATATATATATATCATATATATATATTATATATATATTATATATATATATATATTATATATATATATATTATATATATATTATAATATATATATATAATAATATATATATATATATAATATATATTATATATATTATATTATACTATATTTATATATTAAATATATTATATTTATATTTATATATATAATATATTTATTATATATATAATAATTTATATATATATATATATATATAAATATATATATATATATAATTATATATATATTATTATATATATATATATATATATATATATAATATATATATATTTAGTATAATTATATTATCATTGTATATGTAGCCAGACTTCAACAGAAAGCAATCATGCCATGTACTAAAAATTTATACTAGCAGCTACAGTGAAAAAAAATATAAACATTTTTTGATTTTTAGCAAGCAATTTCATCAATAAATGAAAACTTAAAAAAAAATTAATTTTATTCTAATATTTATTATACCTATATATATACCTTATATACTATTATATTTTAGAGGTCGTGCAACTCGGTGTGGAATGACCTTGATCCGTACATTACAGTTTTGAGAAAGGAATTGAACTTTAGAAGAAAATGGAAGAAAATATTATTTTTTCTTTTTATATCCTGTTAGGGGGTTCAAGCCGACGAGGAGAAGGGGGGAGAAAGTCCCACCCGTCGTTCACCCGGTAAGGCCGAGAAACCCCGACTCCTTGCACTTCTTTACCCGTGGGATTTGCTTTGGTAAAAAAGAAAAATTCAACATTTGGCACCTTTCTGCTGCTGTTCTCAATTATTTTATCGAGTGCTGAGTTTAATTTGGAATCTCAAGAAAAAACGGTATATCATACAAGTTTTTCCAAACATTTTTCACTATTTAAATTTTTGTCAAAAGCGTTATTTTTTATTAATACTTTTAATTTTATATGAAATTTCTTCATGGATAAAAATGTCTCTGATTAATAAAATGTTTATTTATTTTCGCTTTAACCTTAGTTATGGTTTTTTTGTTACGTGCATTTTGCTTTCTGGAGGCTGACCATTATATATTAATATAAATATTATTTATATTATATGTTTGTATATATATATATTATAATATATATATATTTATATATATATTATATATATATATATCATGATATATATATATATATATATATATATATATATTATATATATATATCTACAAGTTGACAGTTTTTGATCACGACTCAATTTAATTGAAGTTTTGACTCAATACGACTTTAAAGTGACTCAGCGACGTTAATGTCATTTCCCTGAGTAATATAGAAATTTTTTTCGTGATTTTGGTGTTAATTTAAACAATGTTTTGTTCTGTGATTTATTGTTAGTTTAAAATAAGACACTTTTTAAAATATATATAGGGAAGAGAGATTTCAAAATTTTTTTTGAGGCATTCATACTTTTTCAAAGTACATTAAAGTAAGCTTTCAATATTTATATAATATATATATATTTTATATATATATTTATATATTTATTTATATTTATTTATATATATATATATATTATATAATATATATATATATTATTTATATTAAATTAGTTATATATATATATATTATATATATATATTTATATAATATTATATAATATTATATATTATATTATTATATATATATTATATATAATACTATATATATATATATATATATATAATATATATAATAAATTATACTATAATATTATATTATAATATTAGGTCAGCTCTAAGAGAGCCACAATCCATATCGCAAAAACTACAACAGCTACCGGGAATAGGAATACATTGCTGGAATGCTGGTTCAATTTCGTGAGTGGTGGTAAAATGTAAAAAAAAAAAAAAAAAAAAAAAAATTAAAAATTATCTCAAACTATTACAAATAGCCGCCAGCCAATTAGGAAACTACATTTTTTCTTACTTGTCTGAAAAATGTGTTGGATTAGGGAAATGTAAAACGATGTGTGAATTACGATAAAGTACGTTAATGTCCACTATATAGTATATGAATAAAAGTTCACTATTTAGAGACTTTATTTATTGGTTACTCGGGTTAAAAAATTAAAGAAAAACCTTTCCGGTGACCTTTCCCCGGGGAACTACCGGGGTAGGACTAATTCCCCCCTCCAGGGAGGGTCTTCGGAACCCCTGAGCTCTTTGATATTTGGGTGTCGCGGGGTTCCTTCGCCCTTCCCCTTATCAGGGGTATGGAAACCGTCCCCTCTGTTTCCCCGTCGGCTCGACCCCCTAATTGCCGTGTAATACCTTTCAATAATATTATATTATTTAATATATATATTATATATATATATATATTATATAATATATATATTATATATTAATATATATTATATATTATATATATATATATATATACATATATTATTATATATAATTATATAATATATATATATATATATATATATTATATATATATATAACTATATATATATATAATAATATATATATATAATATATTATACTACATAATATATATATATTATTAGTATATATATATTATTTATTATATATTTTTATTATTATATATACTATTATATATATTATAATATATATATATATAGATATATTAATATATATCTTATAAAATAGATGACTACGTCTAGAATCATTGTATCAAACTCATAATAAATTTTATTGTTTATTTGTTAATGGAATTTTTTTTTACAATTCTAACCAAAATTTTACAAGGATTCCAAAAATGTATTTCATTTCTCTGTAGCTTTTGTAGTTTTCGAGATATGATTTTTTTTTTCAATAGGAATAAGGACCGCCTATTTTACTATGTCTCCTTACATGGGTCCTGTGTTACCTTTGAGCCGAGTGCAGCGGAGTATTGCGTGGCTGAGGTTATCTGAGTCCTGCATATGGCGTCCTTATTCTCTAATTGAGATAGAGCACTCTTTCATAGTGTTTAAGCCCGGCGTATCTTTTAGTTGTCCGTGGGTATAGTGGTAACACGCTTGGCATACCGTTCGCGAGGGCCCGGGATCTAATCCTGGTAAGTGAAGAATCACTCAAGGAGTTATTTTATCTATACAAATTGAACTGCGGTTTAATTGCAGTATTTACATCTAGACAAATTATACTCCGATCTAGAGTGGTCTCCTTACATGGGTCCTGTTTTACCTTTGACCCGAGTGCAAGCGGAGATGCGTGGCTGAGGTATCTCCTGCCATATGGCGGTCCTTATTCCTATTGAATAGAGCACGCTTTCATAGGTTTAAGTCGCGTAAATCTTTTAAGCTTTGATCGTGTCTGGTGGTAACACGCTTGACATACCGTTCGCAAGGGCCCGGGATCTAATCCTGGTAAATGATGATCACTCAGGAGTTATTTTAATCTATATATATATATATATTTATATATATATATTATTATATTATATATATGATATATATTATATTTTATATATATTATATTTATAATATATATATATTATTAATATAATAATATAGTATTATATATATATATACCTGTGTTAGCAGATTGCGAGATATGGACCCAACTCTGTTTGCCCTCCACCAATCTCTTTCCCAGCAGCCTCAACCCATTTGAAAAAGGTTATAATGTAGAATAATACTTGAAATAATAACTCTCAAATTATGTTTAAAAACTAAAAGCTTCTGAGCCCTTTAAAGGGAGAGTTTGCTTCTCTTCTTCGTAAAAATGCGTATCTGCATGCGGCTGAAAAGATGCTCACATCAGCTACACTTATTGAAATGAGGATGCTAGTATTCCTGTCCGAGTTCTGCAGAATGTTAAAAAATTTTAGCAATTATCACGGCCATCAAACCTAATTGACCTATCCGATTCCAAGAGTTTTCACTTTTGATAATATATTCGATCAAATGACGAGTGTCTTTTGACACATCTGACAAGACTCTTCATCGCTGCTAGAAGCCAAAGAACGTTCATGGATTCTGCATTGTTTCGCCTAAACAGATAGTAAATGTGTGCCTGTTTCTGCAATCATTTTCCTTTTTATTTGGCTGGTGAAATTTCTGGCTTTAGCAGCATTTCATCACATAGGCATACTAAATAATTTTAACCCTTTGTGAAACAAAACACGTGGTTCAAGAAATTTGGTTTGTATCTAGGATCCAGAAAAGTTACTATTGCAGATGCGTAATCGTTTTGCATATTTTGAAATCTTTTATCTATCTCCAGCAATTAGTGCTTTCTGTCACCATTAAAGTTTCTTGACCTTTTAATAGCAAGCATTTTATAGCACAATCTTTTCAATCGTTACATCTAGAGGAATCTCGTCTGGTAAAGAATTTTCTGAGAATAATAGTCTTAGTTACTTCTTTAAAAAACGGTTAAAGAAGAGTAATACAATATTACCTAAAATCGTATTATCTTCACCTGAAGCCTTTAACCTTTGTGTTTGTTCGAAGCATAGGGGAGACAGCTCATTTATTTCTCCCATCCTCTCAACATAGTACCACTAATTATTCCAACGAGTCTGAAAATCTTGCGTTACAGAATAGTTGAGAGAACATTTAGTCTTCATAGATTCTCATTATACATGAATTTTATCCGGTCTGGAGTAACGCGCATATTATAATTTCATTGTTCGAGATGCGAATTGCAAAATGTCTGGGTAGAGATAAATTTTTAGCTGATATCTGCTACACCCTCTCGTCCATTAGAGTCGTTATTTTACACGTATTAGGAGGAGCGAGGGAGAGAGAGGTGTCATGAGTATGATATAGTGGTATAGTGGATTATTATAATTTTTTATGTTATATTAAAAAGCAAGCGATATGTAAATAAATTAATTTGAAACAAAAATATTGTTATTATTAGAGTAACTTTGAAGTCATAAAGCTAGTTAAGAAGTCGAGATAATCGAATTTGACCTGTATGAGAATTATGACGGGAGTCGGATCGGAGTCGGGAGTCAAAGCAAATTTTTGGTTAAAGAATTGGAGTTGTACGTCGGAAGATATGTGTAGATCGATTTAAGTTGTTTAAAAGGAGTCGGTGTCAGTATGTTCTGGAGTGTGAGTCGGAGTCGGAGTCGTGAAGTCGTGAGATCGGAGTCTTGGAGTGCGAGTCGACTAATGATTTCATAAGTGTAGATGGAGAAGGAAGTCGGAGTCGGAGTCGGAATTCGAAAAAAATTTTTTTAACGTCAATATAATATTATGTCAATTTGATATTATATATTATTATTATTTTATTTATTTTATATATAATATATATGTGAGATATTTATATTTTTTATTCTTTCTATTATATATATATAATATATATATAATATTTTATTATTTATATATAATATTTATTTACTTATCTTATATAGATAGTTGTATTAGAAGTAAAGGTAATTTTTATTTTATGTTTATTTTTTATTATTATTTGATGGTTTCTATTTGGTGATATCCTTTATGTTTTGAAGATATTTTTTTTGTTTACATTAAATTTCAAATTAATTCATATATTATATTTAATTATTTGCAGTACTTTTATATTTTCATGACTTCTTATATATATATAATTTATCTTGAGATTATTATTATTTATATTTATTTATATATATACATAATATTTTTTTACCGTCTTTTTAGAAATCATATTTTTTTTTTGGTAATTTATTAGATTATAAGTTACTTCTATTATGGTATCTTAGGAGAATTTCTATTTTATTTCAGTAAATTATTTCCAGGTTTTATTATAGGGCTAACATATATATATATATATATATATTATATATACGTATATAGAGATTTTACATTACATTTACTATCATGTCCGCTCATATATATGTAGCTCTCTAGCTATAGTACCCTAATATAATATAATAACTTGATATTAGCCGGTAGTATACCTAACTATTTTATATATTATATAGTATATATATATATCTATACCGTAATACATATACGTTATTATAGTCTTACACACATATAGCTTATATATTACTAGGGAGTTAATAGCATACATATAGAATACGTTATTTTATGAGTTATTATATAAATATATATACTATTATTTTTGTTTATTTATTTACTCATTCATTCATTATATATTCACTTTTTTTATTTCTCATTATGACTTGACATCTTAATATTTTCTGTGGGCTCACTAATGCAGGTAGGACGTTGCCTATTCTGCGCTGACCAGGACGGATGTGTTCTAAATCCAGCTCAAAAGCCACATTGGTATATATATATATACTCATACTATTACCGCGCTAAAAAATCCTTTTATAGTATATATATACCCAGTCACGTATATGCATATAGGCCTGTTATATATACTATATATATATACTCGCTGGACCTTGGGAGGTATCACTGGACTTATTATCATTACTCATGAGTAGTAATTGACTCAGTAGACATGATTTCGCGTTAGGTATATATTATATATATTAGTATATTAAGCCTAGATATTACTATGTATTACCAATATATATATGTATACTTTATATATACCTTACCTACGTTTGTAGTGGTAGAGACAAGCTAGAAGTTAGTTAGATATTTATAGATAGCTCTATTCTCTATATATCGTTACTCACATCATAACTATACCTATAGTTCGTGAGACTATAACGGTGAGAGGGTGAGAGGTATAGATATATGAGGAGTAAAAAGGTGAAAGGAGGTGATAGTATATATATATATATGGTATACACTTATACTAAACTCGCTTGTTATTATATATATCCGCTAGTAGTTCTCCCTCGTGGTAGGGCTATACGGTAATGCATATCTTTTAGTCCTACTATATTAAACTATATATATATAATATCCTACTATATTTATATATATTTATACTAATATTAGCTATTTATTACTTTATATATTATATATATACTTATATATATATATATATGAGTATTCTCCTTATCCTCTCACTCTTTCTGGCAACTACTAAGAATGTCAACTCTAACGTACTACTTTCTATATTACGCTTTCTCTTTAGTTCATTATATATTATATTATATATATGTATATATATATATATATATTAAATATATATATATATAATATATATATATATATATAATATATATATATATATATAGTAGCTCTTTTTCCCATTATACTACTACCTTATACTTATCATATTTTTATATTCGTTATTATGTATTTATATATTATTATACTAGTTCTATTAGTAATTTATTTCATTTCCATTATTTTTATTTATTTACTTGTCAATGTATATGACTAAATACTATTCACAAAGATGTGTTACTGTGTGGCCAACCAGGGTTGAACAATCAATGAGAGTCTTCCGTGGTGGATTGAAGATTAAATATAAGGAATTGTATCTTGAAAAATTATGGATTTCAATCAGAGAAGAATATCATTCAATATCTAAGAAAAACTTTGACCCCTAATACTTTGTGGTATAATATTTAGTATTTAATCAATATTTTGTTTACACTCTTATACAAATCTATGATATGTCTCTAGAATACTTCTGTTTATTAAGATATCCATAGAATTATTATGAGGATATTTTACCATCTAAAGTGGGTGTAATATTCAGTATATAGACATTTTCGGGTATTTTATTTTTTTTGGCGCTTTTATATAGGGTCGCCGTATTGGACCATATTGTCAAGGGAAATAACGACAGCGAATGGGTTTCAATTGACGGACATTTGGCATTATGAAGAAATTGGCGAACAGTAATTGCCGGAGTTTGGAGCAGCAAATTTTAGTAGATGGATGGGAGAAGGTCGCGTGCATACAGTGTCTATGTTGAGTGATATGGTGTGACCAATATCAGGAGGCGTGGCAAGTATCATCCTCATGTAATGTTCTGCTTTTCTTTCTGTATCGAGTGGGAAGAAGAACCACTCACCAACAATCGGCTTTATAATTTCTAAGTTTTCGCTCCTCGCTATTCATATTCGTCTCAAATCTATCTCACTTTGCCAAATAATATTTGATAAATCCTTGTCGAGAGCAAGGAATAGTAATCCAGCTGTTAGGAGGAGGTCTTTAGTTCAATGGTATCAGGGATATATATATTATTAATATAGTATGTATTATTTAGCAATGGATATTAAAAATTATATGTCCTGAGGCCATAATCCGGTCTTATTATATTATATAATATAATTTATTTATTATGAATTTTTGAGTTTTATTAATTTTTTATTCATTATATATATTGTTATATATTGTTATTTATATTATATAATATTATATATTACAAGGTTGGCTGTACTTCACCTATAATTTAGCTCAATTTTATCTCTACTTACGTGCAACTCTCTTTCTCTCTGGGTCTTCTGTATCTCATCTAATCATCATCTATTATATATATATGTATACTAGATATTAATATAATTATAATTAATATAATTATTTAAATAGATATAATATGGATATGGTATAACCTTTGTAATTAATAGGTATTATATATATTTAATATATATAATATTATATATATATATATAATAATTATATTATTCGATATCGTGACTGTTAATATTTGGTATACTCTCTTTAAACTAAGGATTGCATTATTCATCTCAAATCTTTATCATCGATCAAACATCATCTTAATATCGAATTCTCTCTATTTACATTAAAAATAAAGTAGAAATTTAATTAAGATCTCATCATAATTATTCTAACTTTTAATCAAGAATACGTCATAGAAAATTTCAGATATTATCTCATCTCGCTTGTTCCATCTAGTCTCTCTCGAGTTCTTCTCTGCCAGTTCTGCATGCTCTCGCGTGGTCAGTCTCATCATCTAGTGGCAGCGTCCAGTCTGGTCTCTCTTCTCTCTTGCGATCATCTCGGATCCGGTCTTTTTCTTTAATACAAAATCTTAAAAAAAAAAAACTCATTTCAGGTAAGACTTAAATTAATCTCTCTCATCTCCAAATTCTGAACTTCGTATCAACAAGTGGGTCTGTGCGTCAAATTTTTTAAACTTTCAATCTCATCTCAACTGTTTTAATAGGCTTAAAAACTCTGTATCCATTTTCAGTAATCATAAAATATTATCTATCTATTCTTATATATCTCCTCTTATCTAATACTAGGTTCTTCTCTACATCTATATTTTTCTTCTAATGTATATTTAATATAATAGTTTTTTATATAATGAAATTCCGCATACGTAGATTAATTGGCTACTTGTTATAAAGTCGTTGTTAGACTATGATGAAAATTAGGGAATATGTATTCTAAAGTTGTATTTCATCTGAATGTCTAAATCGATAATATTTAATATTAATTTAATAAACATTTAAATGTGTCTAAATCTTGTCTTTTTTACTCCATTGGTCTTTAGATTCTTTTAAAGTATTTTTTTTTAAATAAAATAGCATTTTTAACTAGTTTTATTTACATATTATTTTTCCATATATTTGCTTAATTTATTATTTTTATAATGTATTAATAAATACTTTACATTGATAATTTTAAATCACTGAGTATTTACTTAAAACAATTTTTGTTCTGTAAATTCAGACATCGGTCCGACTTCACGCCATCCGATTTTGGGCATTGAGCTGCTCTGCCATTTTTCTACCACTTAATCTGTCAATTTATCTACAAATTCTAATGTCAATCTTAAATTCTTTGCATATCCTTTATATTTTATTATTTGTAATTTCAAAAAAAAGAAAATTTTCGGTCTGTAATATCTTTTTTGAAATTTACAAAAACAGATAGTTTCTATAAACTGTTTATACTTTCTCTGTGTTGACTTTCTCTATCGTTGAGTAAGCTGACGATGCATGTGATGTCTACTCTGATATATACTATCTTATTATATATTATACTTATATTATAACTGTATATTTTACCTTATATATATATTATCTTTATAGTATTCTCTATGTTATATATATTTATATATACTTATACTTTTTATTACTCTTAACTAGGATATTGGAATTCTATATACTTTTATCTTCTTCTTAACTTTATCTATCTTTATATATATACTCACTATTACT
>JABUQX010088346.1:0-2500 GCA_015478945.1 Trachelipus rathkii
AGAGAGAGATGGTTATTTCTAATCACAGTGGTATCTCGTATTATTTAATTTTAAGAGATAATTAAAGGAAATTTTTGTTTTCTTTTTCATAAAGAAATAACTACTACAGGACTTTGAGTCCCTTTCCTAAGAGAATAAGTTTATGCAGAACTTTTGTTCTGCTCATTCATAAAGAGATAAGTGAATCCAGTTTGCCTACTCGTCGCTGGCGTAGTTATCAACTACAGAAAATTTTAACTCTACATCATTTAATATATAGGTGGATTCAAGAAGAGACCCACTTACTCGTCGCGAAATCCTTCCCTATTACATTGGTGACCGTGGAGTTGTTCAATTGAAGAAAAAGAAGAAGAACACCAGCATCCTCAATCAATCCTTCAATAACTTTCAACAGTAACTGAATATCAATGTCTGACAACGAGGAATCGGAAACTTCTGCTTTGGCTCAGGTAAGGATTAAAGTTCCTGTATTTTTAGAGGCTGCCGTTTCTTCCTGGTTTCACATTTAGAGACCCAATTTTTCCTTGCTAGAATTACGTTCGACAAACTCGTTTTTTATCTCACACTCTTGTCTAATCTTCCTACAGAAGTTGTTTTCTCGCATTTCTCCTTCCTGAACTCGAGATTAAATTATTCTTCCCTAGGAATTTATCATTTCCCTAAGTTCGAAAGAGTAAACAACAGAAATGTGTCAGGAGCTACTGTCAAACAACCTTAACTGTAGATCCGTGTCGCATTCTCGCGACATTTTTAAATTTAACTCTAAATTAAATGTCGTGAGATATCGTCCCTTCGTTTTTCGTTGACGCGTCTTCCTATCGTCTTAGTTCGTTTGTTGTTGTCTGCCGTAAACTTTCTCTCTCATTGTACATTAGCAACATAAATACAACAACCGCCTCCCAAACGAATATCATTCACACGGGCGCGAAAGAGGCGTTTTTACAAATCCTGTTACTCAACTTTTCATAAAGCTACTACTTCAAATCCTTCTCTTCCTTTTGGTCTTAAACCATTTCATAGCAATCAGAGGCCTAAAGTTTGTTCGATTTTTATTTTATTTGGTACAACAAGCTCGAATTAAGCTTGGTGTCAAGACCAACAAACAGGGCTTACAAATATATCCTTCTTCTAGACCTTCTTCACCTGCATCTTCTCGTTCCTCATCACCTGTTCTACTAAAAAATGAATAGTAGCGAGTTCCAATAAGCTCCATCTTGGGCTAGCATTTCAAAACTGCTGTTTTTTTTTGGAAAACCAACAAGACGTTGTGAGTCGACACTGGCGCAAGTATAACAGCTCTTCCTACATCAATGGCACATAATTTTTCTCTTTCTCCTACCGCAATTTCATGTACTGCAGCAAATAATACTCCTATTAAGTGTCATGGTGAACTTACAGAATTTTTTACGTTACCATCTCTTCGCCGCGAATTTCAATGGACTTTCTAGTGCTGACATAGGAACCCCCCCCCTTCTCGGCATGGATTCTTCATCAATTTAAATTAATTTAGATTGTTGGTTCAAAAACTTATTTGGAATTCAATACGAGCTACAGGCTCTATTCGAATTCAAATGGTTCTGCGCCATCTCAAATTTTTAATACATTTAAATCTAAAAACTTTCACCGTATAGAGGACAAGTGAACGCCGCCCTTTTAGCTAAATTTCGTCATCTAACAGAGGATAAATTAGTAGTTGCAAAAACTGAGTTTTAATATTCTCTTAAAACTGTATCATTCGCCCCTTGGGTCGTCAACCTCTTCACCTCGCATTCCTAAAAGCTCAGTGAAATGCGGTCCACGTGGTATTTTAGAACTTTAATTCTGTGACAAAACAGGATCGTTTCCCTCCCTATATTAACAGTTTGTCTTCATAAACCTCAGTACGCAAAGTATACAGTAAAAATAGATCTTCTCGAGCATATCATCAGTCCTATTCATTCCAGAGACTAGAAAAGAACTCCGCATTACGCCCTTTTGGTCTTTTTGAGTTTGTTTCTATGTCTTTTGCTTCGTAATGCTGGAACTACTTTCCAACGCTTTATGGATTCATATTTCGGAGATATTCGTTTTGTTTGTGCATCTGGAGACTTATTAGTTTCTCAGAGATCAAGACACATACAAAGAAATTTGCCGTCAATATTTCAAATTTTACATGAGCCACCTTCGTATTTCGTTCTGATGTTTATTAATGCAATCTATCTCTAGACTTTTTAGTATCAGACTTCTTCCCATGGCTTAGAAACTGATTCTAAGAAGTCGAAATTTTCGCCTATCTATTGCCAACTGAATATTCTAGCCCTTCGTCGTTTTCTTGGTAATGTGGGATATTATCGTCGTTGTGATTCCTGTTTTGCTAAATTATTTTTTTCAATTTCGAAATAGGTCAAACTCTCCTAGCAAAGCCTAGTTTCTCTTGTCTCTCGGAAACCTCAAAGCATTTGCAGGGAAATTAAAACTGCATAATTAGCTGAACGCAGCAGATCTCCAATTCTCTCATCAC
>JABUQX010088346.1:12500-17500 GCA_015478945.1 Trachelipus rathkii
TTTTTGAGAACCCTAAATTTTTTGAGGAACCCTAATTTTTTGAGAACCCTATTTTTTTAGAACCGCTAATTTTTTGAGAACCCAAATTTTTTGAGAAACATATTTTTATCCCATCCGAGCTTTCTTGAGAACCCTAACTTTTGAGACCCTATCTTTTCTGAGACCCTAATTTTTGAGACCTATTTTTTGAGAACCCTAATTTTTTTGAGAACCCAGAAATTTTGAAGAACCCATAATTCTTTTAATCCACCGAGCTTTTTTGAGAACCCTAATTTTTGAGAACCCTCATTTTGAGAACCCTATTTTTTGAGAACCAAATTTTGAGACCCTACCTTTTTGAAACCATTTCCGATGAAGTGTTTCTGAAACGGATGCGAAGCATCCGTCGTACGTGTCCCACCCTAATTTTTTGAGAACCCTAATTTTTTGAGAACCCTAAATTTTGAGAACCCTATTTTTTGAGAACCTAAGTCTTTTTGAGAACCCAAATTCTTTGAGAACCATTTATTTTTATCCTCAATGGCACACGCAACACACACACCACACACCCACACACAACACACACAACACACACCACACAACACACATCTTAATGCCTCAACTTGAATGCGCCCAACTTGTGATGCCTCAACTTAATGCCCAATGCTTTGATGCCTCAGCTTGCAGAACTCATCTTCGCCCGCTTCACTTTTCAGCCTCAAATTTGTTGGCTGAATTTTGAATGCTCAGCATTATTGATGACCCAACTTTGATGCCTTTGATGGTGCCTATCTTGATGGTTCAGCTTTGATGACTCAGTATTTATTGGATGGTTCAACTTGATGGTTCCCAACACCCGTAAGGAGTATCCTAGGAAATGCCTCTATTAGTGTTCTATGAAGTTTAGATGAGTGCCAGTGAAGTGGCCAATTGACGTGCCATGAGTGCAAATATGCCAAAGTGAGTGACACACTGTGCCAAGTGAAGTGCCACATAGTGCCAAACTGGTGCTAACATAGTGCCAACTGGCGGCCTACTTTGTTCTAAATCCTGTTAAAGCCTGCCAGAGCCTGGAATAGTCCAAGACCCGGTGTGTATCGTTGGAGCGGTTATGGCGAATCGATTGGTGGCGACAACAGGTAGCATAGGAAGCGGCAAAAAAGCCCGCGTAGTTTTTCTAACATTGCTATGAGACAAAGGTATATATATATATATATATATATATATATATATATATATATATATAATATCTATTAATATATATAATATATATACTATAATATATATATATATATATATTAGTATATATACTTACTTGCACACACACACAACCTACACACATACACTATGACACTTATACACACATACACTATGTCACTTATACACACTATGACACTTATAAGCACTTACAGACTCTCCATAGACACTTACACTAGCCCATATACACTTAACACACTCACCATAGACACTTTCACTTACCCATAGACACTTGCGATTGGTGTATATTTTAAGTTGCTAGGATGTTTCCTACTATGAGTTAGCATTTTCTAACCTTTTCTATCCTATTATTCTTTTCTAATATTACGCCTGCGGGTTCATGCGGCTGTTCCTCACCGGGTCGCGCTTGCGGGTGCGCTTGCGGGTGCGCTTGCGGGCGCTCTTGCGTTTTGCTTCACGTGATCTACTATAAATCTAGTGAATTAATTCTTATTATGCGTCGTGCAAACAAACGATTAATTCCTCAATGTAAGTAATTATTAATAAATATGATATACACTTAGTAAAAATAAAACACTTTTAATACAAATCAGATAACTTGTGCACCCTTAACAGCTAAAACGACTATGATTTTAAATGAGTTTTTGGGTCTAAAAGATAATAAAACACACATGCGTAATACACAGTTTATAAGAACTAAGTTAATTTTTCCATCCAATCAAGTAAGACTTAGGATATGCAAAACATTTTTTAACATACTTAAAACCAAAAGCGATAAAATAATTCTCGACCAATCACATACAGGTCACTATAGAGATAAGGATTAATCCATCCAATCACAAGAAAAGGAATCAATTTCCTCTTACCTGCTTAAAGGATCTTACCGATCCAGCATGTTCAGTTTGAAATATATTATAAAAATAATAACATTGATTCTTGTGTATATCCTGGAATTACCTTTTGACCTGTATTAGGCTTAAATCAGCCCAGGTACAAAAAGGATTATCTATAACTACGTTAGGCCTAAATTAGGCCTAACGTAGTTATTTCACCGAACATTTTTCAGAAATGAGGTCAGTTTGAAATATATTTTGACCTGTAATTAGGCCTAAATCGCCCCGGGGTGAGCAAAAAAGGCTTTCCCTATATTTTAGGCCTAATTAGCTGTATTTTCAACACATGTTTAAACAGAGCGAGGTCATTCGTATTCTTAAGGAGTGCGCGTTGTTGTGTTTTCTCGTGTTGGATTGTCATTGTACACATAGATATCATAATAATAATAAAGAAAATTTTCAAATTAATTTAAAAAACTTTTTATATTTTTAGTTAATATTGAGCGAATTAATTTAAATGTAAGTGAATACTGTTAATTTTAAATAAAAACCAGAATGAATTCTTAATAAAATATACATGTATGTTAGCAGAGAAGAACTTATTTGGTTATTTTTATACTTATTACATGACTAAAAGATGATGTAAGCAGTAAGTCAATAGAACAGAACGTGGCATAGCTTGGTGTAGAGGAGTGAGGGGCTTGTCTTACTGATTTACTGATTTTTGCTTTAAGGTACGTAAAATATAATGTTTAATACAAATTTGCCATAATTTTTAGTAAAATTATTTTTAAAACTTGTAAATATATAAATTTATAAACAACTAGTAAGAACTGTTAATAATAAATTCTTTGTTCAAAGATAATGATTGAATTATTATAGAAGTTTTAAGAAACTTTGAAATAATTTTAGTTATATTGAATGAGTAATATAAATGTACGTGTTTAATTAAAACATAAAATGTTTAATTAAATTTGACGTTATGTGGGTAAGTGGCTGTGCGTGCGTGTTGTGGTGTGAGTGGTGTGTGTGAGTGTGTGTGGTGTGTGTGTGTGTGTGGGTGCGTGTGTGTGTGTGTGGTGGTGTGTGTGGTGTGTGTGGTGTGTGTGTATATGCTAAACTAATAAGTAACATGGCAGTGATAAAATATACACTAAGTATCAATGGATGGAAATACCCTTTTAAGTAAAATAATAATCTTTAAACAAAAAGAAAATAATAAAAATAAAAACATAATATTAAAATAAAAAGCAAAAAGTAATAAAAAATAAATAAAAAGTATTAAAACAAAAATCAAAAAACATAAAGATAATAAAATATATGAGTTAAAGCAGTAAAAGCATATGATTTAAAGCTTGTAAAACATATGATTAAAGCGTAAAACAGTAAAAGATATGAGTTAAAGCAGTAAAACATTGAGTTAGTTAAAGCAGTAAAAACAGTAAAACAAAAGCATACTAATCCTTTGGTGTTAGGTAACACACCTCTACTTTGATTTACTGGATTTACTGCTTTAAGGGTATGTAATGTTATAAATATGTGTGTTAAAGCAGTAAAGCAGTGAGTTAAAGCAGTAAAGCAGTGAGTTAAAGCAGTAAAGCAGTAAAACAAAAGCATACTTTTGGTGATTAAGGTAACACCTCTATTGATTACTGATTTACTGCTTTTTTAAGGTATGTAATGTTAAAAAAAACATATGAGTAAAGCAGTAAAGCAGTGAGTTAAAGCAGTAAAGCAGTGAGTTAAAGCAGTAAAGCAGTAAAATCAAAAGCAATATTAATCCCTTTGATGTTCGGTAACACTCTAATTGGATTTACTGATTTACTGCTTTAAGGTATGTATGTTAATAAATATATGAGTTAAAGATGTAAAGCAGTGAGTAAAGCGAAGTAAAGCAGTGAGTTAAAGCAGTAAAGCAGTTAAAACACAGGCATACTAATATCTTGATGTTAGGTAACACGCTCTATTGATTTTGACTGATTTACTGCTTTTACAAGGTATGTAAGTATATGTTTTAATAAAAATGTTAAGTAAGAAGTAAACATGCTATGACTCATAGTATATTTGAAAAGAAAATCTTTGAATAGTTTACATTGATATATTTTTCGTTCGCGCGGAAGTATTGCGCCTGCGGGCGCCGCGGCGGGCGGAACGCGGAAATATTGCCGCTTGCGGGCGCACGCGGCGGGCGGACGCGAAAATATTGCGCCTGCGGGCGCACGCGGTGCCGGGAACCGCGGCGGGGTTGGTTGTCTTTGCGCGGAGGTGCACACTGCGCCTGGTGTGTGCTAGATTCAGGGGAAGACATAATATTAACGCTGTTCTTATGATGTAGGTGTAAAAAAAGGAAGCAAAGGTTAGAATGGTAACTTATAGTAAGAAAACATCCTAGCAAACTTATAATATACATCCAATTCGCAAGTGTCCTTATGGGTAAGTGACAAGTGTCTATGGTGAATGGTGAGTGTAAATGTATATGGGCTAGTGTAAGTGTCTATTCAGAGTGTAAGTGCTTATAAGTGCCATAGTGTGGTATAAGTGACATAGTGTAGTGGTGGTATTAAGTGTCCATAGTGCTATGTGTGCAGTGTTGTGTGCAAGTCATATATATCTATAATATATATATATATAATATATATATAATATATATATATAATATACTATATATATATATATATATATAGGCTATAAATGATAGAAAAAGACTAAGTCATAGTAGGAAGCATCCTAGTAACTTGTTATAATATGCACCAATCGATTCCTCATACCTTAATAACCTAGGGGTAGACACCTATATTAGGGCTATTCTAGCCTAGGGGAGGCTAGAAAGGCTTGAAAAAAGTGCACTCAGTTTGGCACTATTGTGGCACTCACGTTGCATCTATGTGACACTTCACTTCGGCACTCCATTGGCCACTCAATTGGCCACTCAATTGGCACTCATTTGGCACTCCACTTGGCACTGCACCT
>JABUQX010088346.1:27500-40000 GCA_015478945.1 Trachelipus rathkii
TTGCAACAGAGGGATTAGTAGGTCTTTTGTTTCACTGCTTTACTGCTTTAGCTCTGCTTTACTGCTTTACATCATATTTTAATATAATGAAATATTTATTAAAACATTTTATGTTTTTAATTAATCAGTTACATTTATAGTATTATCTACTGTTAACTAAAATTATTTGAAAGTTTTTTATAAATAATTCGGAAATTTGTTTTAATTGTTTATATATTAACTTATATTATTATTATACTTATTAATATTAATTTAATTATTATTATTATATTATGTATATTATATTATATGTTATTGTTCTGGTATTGTTATTATTACTTATTATTATTATTTATTATTATTATTATTATTTTATTATATTATTATTACTTATTATTATTATTATATTATTATTATTATATTATTGATTATTATTATTATTATTATTATTATTTATTATTAATTATTATTATTATTATTATTATTATTATATTCTCCCAGTCATTTTACTTCTTGACTATTATTATTTACACAACACACATACACACACACACAAACACCACACACACACAGGTTCAATAAAATATACACTGTTTAAACATACCAAATAAGTTATTTTGTATGAACACAAACATATAATTGTTAAAAATATTTTATGTTCTTAAATGAAACACGTACATTTATATTACTCAATCAATTATAACTAAAAAAATTTTCAAAGTTTCTTAAAACTTTTAATAATAATTCATTATCTTTGAACCAAGAAATATTATTAGTTTTAACTGTTATTACTTTTTGCTTATTAAATTATATAAGTATCATAGTTTTAAACACTAATTTTTTACCTAAAATTTTATGAATTATATTAAAACATATTTACGTACCTTACAGCAATAAATCAGTAAAATCAGTAACGCAAGACCCCTGGCAATCCCTCTACCCCAAGCTATACCGACGCTTTGTTCTAGTTGACCTTACTGCTTGCATTATCTTTAGCCTTGTTTTAGGTATAAACTATAGCAAAAATAAGCTCTTCTCTGTTAACATAACATGTATTTTATTAAAATCATCTCAGATTTTTTATTTTAAAAAATAACAATTATACACTTAACCATTTATATTAGTTCACCTCATTGCTAACTAAAAACTATTTCAAATTTTTAAAATAAATTTGTATTTTTATACTTATTATTAATTATTATTATTATATTATTATATTATTATTATATTATTATATTATTATTATTCATTATTATTATTAATACTTATTATTATTATTATTAGTAGTAGTAGTAGTAGTAGTAGTAGTAGTAGTAGTAGTAGTAGTAGAAGTAGTAGTAGTAATCCTACCAAGTCAGCGGCAACTTCAAGAATGCGAGGTTTATTTCGTTCTATAAGCTTTAAGCTGATAAGACTGATAAGAACCATGTTTTTTAGAGTAAACGTGATGGATATGTCATGTTATTCGTAATTATTTTTTATTACGCGCGCTTGCGCGTGCGCATACACCATACACATACACATTATTTATTATTATTATTATTATTATATTATTATATTATTATTATTAATTATCTATATTATATTAATTATATTATTAATTATTATTATATTATATTATTATTACATCGAAGATTTGTTTTTTGAAGTGAATCGAACCTATGTCGAAAAACGATTCCTGTAAGGAATCGTTTTTTTTACGCACTCCGACTCCGACTTCCGGCTTCCGGCCCGACTCCGACTCCTCAGTCCCCTCTAGTCCAATATATATTCTGATAAAGGTTAAGTTATCGTATTGGTTAAATTGGAGGGGTTTAGCTGATGTGGATCTTGTGTAGACGAGTTTACGTACCCCTTGGTCCCCAAAGGGGACCCCACCCCCTCTAAAAATTAAATCATCAGAAGTTGAAATTTGGCTAGTGTATGGAAGCGAAGGAAAAGGAGTCTGAATCTGTAGAGTTTGAGTTAGCATCGGCTCCGGTGCTGGCTCCGTTGCGGTGCTGGGTATGTAAATATTGTTAATAATAAGTACTATACTGGTGTTAAAATAGTTTAATAGACGTTCGATATGAAGTGTTTTGAGACTTGCGACAGCGATGCTGGTCTCTGTACTGCCCGCCGAAACGGTGCTGCCGCAGGCGAGTCCCCGGCGCGCATCCGTCTGAACGGGCGCGCTGCACGCGCCCGCAGGCGCGCCCGCAGGCGCGCCCGCCGACGCGGTCCGACGCGAAAGGGGCGCGTGCGCGCGCCCCGCGTCCGCATGTGCGATCCGGTACGAGAACGCTAACATGTTCTGTTTCAACTTAATCTTCAAACGGTAGATTAAGAGCTGCATAAATAGAAGTAACATTACGTTAAGGCAGGTAAATAAAAAAAGTCCTACACGTATAAATGGATTAGAATCCTGATTATTTATTATGATTTTTTATATGTTGTATTATTTGTAATTTAAAATTATGTATATATTCTATGTTTTCTTTCTGTATACACTTGCTATGTTTTTTTTTTTAGATTTGTAATTTAAAATAGTTAATATTATTTTGTAATTAAAAAATAAAATATTCAAAAATTTGGATTTTTATTATCACCTTTCAGTATAAATGAATAAAATTTATTATTGTTAAGTGTCATTGGAATTCATGGAGCCTAAGGAAGCGTCGATAATTTACTGTTGATGTGAAACACCATACAGGTGATCGCGGGGTTTTTTCAAGGTTTTCTGCTTCAAAGCTTTCCACACATGTGATAATAAAACGATTGAGACAATATTTTAGAAGGCGAGGAGTGCGTTTACCCTTCATGAAACTATACGAAAAAAAATTCGCGACACGGAAAAACCATAGCAACATATCTAGATAGCGTATGGCAACTAGGCTTTACTAAACTAAAAAATAAATCTTACAGAAGGTTGTTAACAATCACTTTTTCTCCTAAAACTTGCTAAAAGAATCGCTACAATATCTAATAAAGTCCCAAACGCTAGCTACCAATGAAAGTGGTTTGAAAATTACGTTCTCACCGCTGTCAACAATGAAAGTTGATTAAGAAATGAGATCCCTTTTTAAGATTTTCTAATACTCTTTTTCAATAAGTCGAAGTAGAATTTTTAATGATTCTTATAAATAACTTCTAATCTTTTCTATGAAATAACCTTTCAATAATTTACCTAGTGATTTCAACCTTTTTAAGCAATAAAATAGCCAGAAGTGACAGGATTCAAAGAAAAGCTAGCAAAAGAATAACGTTTTATTATTTATATATTTACATAACTAATATTAATGGTAGCTCTGGTCAAACAGTTTGCTCTTCGGAGAATGCATGAAGGATCGTACATATATAAGGAATGATTTATAACAGCACACTCAATTTTATTTACCAACGACGACAACAAAATAAGTTTAAGGAGAAACCGAAAACTTATATAACGGTGTATGATGGAGAAACCTTCATCTAATTTGGAGAAACCAAATTAGTACCTTAGTTTTGCATAAGAGAAACTTATACAGGTAACGTTGGAGAAACCAACGACTAAATGGATATACCACTAGCACCTAATTTCGTATTAGAGAAACTAATACAAATATCCGTTGGAGAAACCAACTTCTAAAATCGTATTAGAGAAACTAACACAATATTTGTTGGAGAAACAAACTTCTAAAATCGTATTAGAGAAACTAACACAATATTTGTTGGAGAAACCAACATCTAAAATCGTATCAGAGAAACTAATACAATACTCGTTGGAGAAACCAACAACTAAATGGAGAAACCAAATAGTCAATTCGCATTAGAGAAACTAATGCAAATACCTGTTGGAGAAACCAACATATAAAATCGTATCAGAGAAACTAATACAATACGCGTTGGAGAAACCAACATCTATCTGGAGAAACCAAATAGTTACCTAATTGTCAATATAAACTCACAATATTAACTCAAGTGTATGTTGGAGAAACCAACATCTATCCGGCAAAGCCAAATAGCACCAGACGTAAAGAGAAACTTTACTCAGTCAATAATATCAGATATATTAACATAGGTCTACACCGGATAAACCAGTGTCTAATTGGCCAAACCAATCGTACCTTTCAAAGAAAGAGAAACTTTCTTGAATAGCATAAGACTTTAACTTAGAGATATTTGTTTAGAGAAACCAAACAAATTACAATTAGAGAAACTAACTGTAATATTGCGAAGAAATCGCAATACTTCTAAGCAAAATATCGATGGAAAAACCAAAGATATTAAAAAAGGAAGAAACCTTTTTAAGCCCTTTTGAGAAGAAACTCAAAGATGTGGAAGCGAAGCTTCCCCAACATTGCTTTAATTCGTCCCATAAAGCTGCCTATTAATATGAGTTTGGAATTAGCAATAATCCAATTAATGAACTAAATGTGATATAAACTTAAACTTGATTCTAAAATAAGCTAACCCTAGACGTAAAAGATGAATTAGAACTTAAAATATACTGACTTACTAAAAAATTATGGTTAAAGGCTAACTAAATATAAAAACTATATATATATAATATATATATATATAATATATATTATATATATATATAGAATATAATATATATATATATATATATTATATATATATATTATATATATATATATTTCTAGAGATACATTTTGAATGGAAACAGCTTCTGTAAAATAGCTTTGCATTATTCTTCAATGATTAGACAAGGATTTGTACTTCATAAATTCTTAATTTTCCAGTAAATCAAGTTTGAACATTCATATTTAAAACACTTAGCAGTACTCTCATTTTGGTTCCAACTAGATGTATTCTTTGTAAATTCTTACCGATACTTTATTGTCTGGAAATATAAAAAAAATATATATAGATTAAATAATATTTTTAATATAATGGTAAGTATATAATAATATAATAAAATATAATATTAAATAGTAATATTCACTTGGAAATTGATTATACACCCATAACAGCCTTTTATTTAATAAATAATAACTAAAAAACGAATTATTAAATAGGCCAAAAATGGCTTTTCCCTTTATAATTAATAATTTGACTTAAGAAAATTACTGTAACTACTAGTAATTAAAAAATAATAATAATGTTAAAGAATTTAATAAAATAATAAATAAACTAATAAATCGAAATCGAAGGTAACAAAAATAAACATTATTAAGAGACTTTTTTTTAAAAAAATGAACGGAACTAGAATTTTAAACTTATTTGTGAAGGGAATAATCCAAAAATTTATTGTAAAAATATATATATTATATTATATATATATATTAGTAATATATATATATAAAGTAGATAAAGTTGTATATATATATATATATATACTATATATATATTAATATATATATCAAGTGGCGACTCAGTAACTTTTTACTACTCGTGCCCTCTCTCTTCCTCTCTCTCATCTCTGCTCCTCTTCTCTATATATAATATAATTAATATAGTATATATATATTATATATATATATATATATATATATATATATATATGTATATAATATATTTATATATAATATATATATATTATAATACTTTATATATTATATACTTGAGATATTCCTGCTAAAGAAGTTTTTATATTATTAAAGACGTTTTCTTTGGTTGTTCTCATGCGGTTAGCGATAATATTTAATAATATTTATATAATTTATAATAACTATAATAATTTGAACTTCCATTATTGTTAATGGTATTTAGTATTTTTTAAATTAATTTATTTATTTATGATTTAATTATTATTTTTATAAAGTATTATTTATAATGTATGGTATTTAAACATATTAATTATAAACACTATTTATAAAACAAATTTTGTACTTGGCAAATTCAAGAATTCGGAAACTATCCGACGATCGCCCGCTAATCTATTTTAGCAGAGATCCCTCCATTTTTAATGGGTAAAAAGCGTTATTTAATATGGGTTATACATATTTTTTTTCGTTTTAAATTTTGCATAATTTTTTTATTTATGTAATAATTTAAAAAAAAATAAGAAAATTTTATCGTAACATTATAAATTTGCAAAATTAGATCGTTTTATAATGTTAACTCGTGCTGAGCACAAGTAGCACGAGTGCAGGAGTTCACACTTCTGATATATATATATATATATATATATATATATATATATATATATATATATATAATAATATATATATATATATATATATATAAAGATTCCGAGCTCTTTTTTATTCTCCATTCCAAATCATTTATGCCTTTAATAATATATAATTAGATAATAAAGAGTAAATTATATGATAAATGATATATTTATATATATATAATAATATATATATATATATTATATAATATATATATATATATATATTTATATAATATATATATATATATATGTAGATATTCCGATATTAGGATCGTGCCGTGTCTTGTCTCTCAGGCTGGACAGGCTTAATTATAATAATATATATATTAATTATAAATATATATATTGTGTATCTAAAACATAATCACATCGGATCGTATTTTTATATATATATATATATATTATATATATATATATATATTAATACATATTATATTATTATTATATTATATAATATATATATATATTATAATACTTTTATATATATATATATATATATATATATATAGTAGTGAGAGAGAGAGAGAGAGAGAGAGAGAAGAGGAGAGATGAGAGGAGAGAGAGAGAGATGAGAGAAGAGAGGAGAGGAGAGAGAGAGAGAGAAGAGAGAGAGAGAGAGAGGAGAAGAGAGAGAGAGAGAGGAGAGAGAGAGAAGAGAGAGAGAGAGCAGAGAGAGAGAGAAGAGAGGAAGAAAGGGGGAAGAGAAAAAGCGGCAGAAGGACACACGAGGATAGAGAAAAAAAAGAGAGAGATCAGAGGGAGAGAGACAGAGAGAGAGAGAGAGAGAGAGAGTAGAGTAGATGAGAGAGAGAGAGAGAGAGAGAGAGAGAGAGACAGCTTGGGAGAGAGAGAGAGAGAAGAGAGAGAGAGAGAGAGAGAGAGAGAGAGAGAGAGAGACCCTTCCTCGGCGACATCATTCCGAAACATTACGATAAGAGTGTCGAAAAAGGAGAATTTAAGAGTTCCTTTATGGCAACTTCATTTTATACATTAAAAATTGCCCTAAGCGGCGGAGAAGCTACAAAATTTTTGCTTTTTACATAGGGAAATGATGAAATTTTCTTTAAATTTTGTTTTCTCTTTAGCAAATTAATTTTTATATGGATTAAATGTGTTTATAATTAAACAAATATTAATAAATAATTCACTTCTTTTGTAAGGGCACTGCATACCTTCCCTACCCAGAGGGCACGTCTCTGATATATATAATATATATATATATATATAATATATATATATATAGTATATATATATATATAATATATATATATATATAATATATAATATATATATATATAATATAATGGTCAGCCTCCCAGAACGAAACAATGCATGTAAGCAAAAAAAGCTATAACAGCTTCAGGAAAAATAAAAAATTTTAATAATCAGGAGACATATTTTAATCCATGAAATTAAAAAGTAAAAAATAAAATATACGCTTTGAAAAATTTAAAATTGTTAAAATGTTGGAAAATCTATCAAAAGAAGAAGATTTCTTTGAGAAGAACTGAAGAGAATCGATGAATGAACGTTAAGTCTCGGCAAATTCGATTTTTTTCAACTAAAAGATATCCCAAGGGTACCAGAAAGATGGACAGAGTCGGGTTTCTCGGTCTACCGTGGGACGACAGGGGGGACTTCGTCCCCTCACTGTTCTCCGTCGGCTCGAACCCAGTAAAAAGGAAATAAAGAGAAAAATTAACATTTTCTCCAGAGCGCAATAATAAAAAATAATATTTGGAAACCTTGCTCTCGTAGTACTACTGCAGAAATGGAAAGTTAAAAGTAGCTTACGGCTGCCAGACCTAAGATATACTAATATTTAAGGTGTTATTAAATAAATATTAGAATAAAAATAAATTTTTTTAAGTTTTTTTCATGCGATGAAATTGCTTGCTGAGATCTAAAATGTTATTTATTTTCCTGTAGCTGTTATAGTTTTTTTAAGTTACATGCATGAATGCTTTCGGAGGCTGGCCTATAATATAGTATATAATATATTATATATATATATATATATATATATATATTATATATTAATATATTTATATAATATATAATATATATATAGAATATATATATATATATATTATATATATATATATATAGTACTTCTCATGGATTAGCAAAGTTTGATATTTTTGATTGTGTCGCAGATATTTGAAATTTCTGCATAGCTGTTAAATTTAACAAGTATATCAGAATAATAAATAAATAAATTTGTAACAAGAAAAAATCCCAAAGAATGGCATTTGAGGAGCGAAATCAGTGACTGGCGTAAGATGTTTCAGTGTACGATAAGTTATGGAATGCGTACGGCAGAAATCGGGAACCATTTTGGAATCTTTTACCGCAGGACTTTTTTGAGTGTAATTTGCTTCCGTTTAAAAAAAAAAAAAAGATTGGTAGAGTATTTGGACACTAGTTGGTGAATATATATTAGTCTATCTTTGTAATCAGGTATTGACAAGCAACTTAGGTGTTACATTGTTGGGATATTGGCAGATTAATTTTTATGTTTGACTGAGACCTATCGAAAGGCCCATGTGGCCTACCGTTGTACAGTCTATATTTTGTGCTTCTGTGGCCGATCTAGAGGATAGATTAGGGGGCAAGTAACAAAGTAAAAATAATGATGGTTTTTAATAGCAGAAAAGGCATAAATGTTTTTGCTGCTATTAAAATCTTTTATTAATGCTGTGAACCAAATCTGCTCTCGAAAGTTCCCACACAAACACTATATATATATAATATATATATATATATATATATATATTATATAAAATATAATATATATAATATAATATATATATATATATATATATATATATATATATATATATATATATATAACGGAGCTGTTTCTAACATACCTCCCCGGATGCCATTCGATATAGGTCGCCTCAGATCAACTAATTACTACTCAGATCAACTAATTCTCATACTTCTGGTATTACATTCAAAACTACATCGAGAACATTTGAAAAGTTTAACTCCCCTTGTGTGTTAATCTTGCCTTTTAAGAGAACCTTTGATTACATTCGTTAACTGCTACTTTGATCATATGTACAAATCTAATATATACTAATATATATATATTATATATATTATATATATATTATCTATATTTATATATATATATATATATATATATATATTACTATATATATATATCATATATATATTATATAATATGATTTGACGTTGATTTTTGGGATTAATATAAGTATAGTATAAAAATATAGTATAAGTATAATAGTATATATATATAATATATATATATATTTATAATATATATATATATATATATAATATATCTATATAATTATTTTCGAGCTGTCTACATACCTCCCGATGCCTTTGATAAGGTCGCCTCAGAAACAACTAATGACTAGCTCAGATCAAACTAATTTCTCATACTTCTGTATTACATTAACCAAAATTACATGGAGAACATGTTGAAAAGTTTTTAAACTCCTTGTGTGTTATCATGCGCTTTTAACGAGAACCTTTGATTAGCATTCGTAACGTGCACTTTGAGCATTTGTACAACATTATATATATATATATATATGATATATAATATATATATAATATATATCTATATTATATATTATATATATATATATATATATATATATTATATATATATATAAATATAGATTTGACGTTGACGTATTTGATTTGAAGCGTTAGATTTGATCTGGACGTTGCCTGGGCAAAGTCGCATTAATAATTGAAGAACATGAGAGAAAACAGAAGAATATAATGGCCGTAGGAAAATAGAAGATTAAAAGATTTCAGAGTGTTCCCATCTGAATAAGGAAAAAACATCTTAACCATTATTAAAGAGGAATGAATTTGGGAATGGATCAAGTATGCTTGAAGCAATGAAAATGGAGAAAAATAACATCTTGCATTTAATAGAAAACAAATAATTTTTTGTTGAATATTACGAATTATAACTTACAAATCATTTTAACTTAAAATGGTGTGATGCATCAAACATAACAAATAGTTCTTTTGGATAAACAGTTGCTTATTTTCTGATTTTAAATTATTATATGAAGATGGATTTTCGGCACGGCAGTTTGTTGAAGATTTCTTTCCCAGAATTCCTAGCGCAGGGCTATCAACCTCGACCCTCTGTACTTACTTGCCTTGAACTACTCCAGACCAGCATCTGGAGGCCTTATGCGCTTAGAAGCACGAACTTTGAAGAGCTCTGGGAAGCGAGTTTCGAGGGGAAATGGAAGAAGAAGCTAGGTCCACTGAAAGGGTGAATGGAACCCTTACCTGATGTATAAAAACGGAAAAGAGTAGCATCAGAAACACTCAGCAGAGAAGGTGTTCTGGAGTTCCTCTGAGATCAAGTGTTTCGATGCCAGCAAGAGGAAGATGCTGGTCTAACTGACTAGGAGCAAAACCCTACTGGGAAGATGGTAGACCATATAGACATTATGACATATAGATATGAATCAGTGTATATTTTCTGAAAAAATTTTCGAAGTTCAAAAAAATTTTAAGTTCAGAAAAGTTGTTAAGTTTTTAAGAAATTTCTTTAGTAGCTAGCTTCTGAAATCATGCCAGAAGCTTGCCACTAAACAATTTTCTTAAAAAAACTTAACTTAACTTAACTTTTCTGAACTTAGAAATTTTTTTGAACTTAGAAAAATTTTTCAGAAAATATGCACTTATTCAAATATAGAATAATACCTAAACTTTAAAGTTGACTGACTATCCTCTCAACTTATGGTACTCACCATCCGCTGATGACATGCTATTACTTTAAATTTGTATTACTAATCAGGAACATCAATCAAGGTTTTACAATGGGAAAGTTAGAAGTCTGTAAAAATCATTTATTTACACATAAATTTTTAATAATAAAGAGTAGTGTGAATAATTTAATAATTATAATGCTAAATAATAATACTGTTAAACCCCAAGATAAACATAATACGCAACCCAAAAAATAATCCTAAAAAAAATACGCGAATACCAATAAATAATAATGATAAACTAAAAATAATAATAATAATAAGGAAATTATATAATAAGGAAATTAATAAAATTATTTTAAATTGCTAATGCCATTGACTGGAAGAAGCAGTTCCTTTTCCATACATGCTGGTTGGTTGTTATAAAATGGATGTTGATATAATTACAATTTTTCACCGCGGTGAAAGCACGTCAACTCGGAATGTACGGTAGTAAATTTTTTGTATGTAGTATACCGGACCAAATATTAGTTTTATAATACTAAATTTTCTTTTTTTATATATATAATTTGATTATTAAAATTACTATTTACAAAGAATATAAAAGGAAAATGATGATCAATGCACTTACGATTTCTCCATACACAACTTCAGGTTAAACACTCAAGAATGCGGTCATCTGCACCCATTAGGAAAAACTGGTTACAATAGTGACAGATGGAGTAATTATAAAATAAATTACGACAGACTCAGTCATCAAACTCAAACAAACCGTCAATTATGTACACACAAATGATTGCTGTAGAAGTAAGTTATACTAAAATGTAGACTACATTAAAATAATAAATATAAAAAGTTAAAGTATGTTTCATTAGCTGTAAAATTCGACATTACATTTAGTAATAAAACTACAACTGAAACAAAGATGTTAATAACAAATTGATGGTTACAATATGACTAATTGTTTACGTTACAGTTAAATTAATAATAATAATAATAATAATAATAATAATAATAATAATAATAATAATAACTACGTATTATATATTTAAATCACGGCAAAAAAAAATCTTTGTGATCTATAAAGTTCCTAGGATACTTGAGGTTATTACCATGAGCTACCCAAAATTTCCAATAATCTTTGCACATTAAAACATGAAAACTTACTTTGACCTAATTTCCTCCGTCACCTTCAAAATAGTTACCTTGGACTTGTCAACAACGATTCTAGCGATGTACCTATTTTTAGAACTCATTAAAGTCTGCAGGCTTTGAAAGTTTTCAGCTCCTGCTGTTATATAGCTTGGACCTCTTCAATAGAATCAAAATCCGACCTAACCGGTTTCATTTTGGCGAACAGGTAAAAATCGGCAGGGGCAAGGTCTAGCGAATAGGCGGAGAGGAGTGACAGTGGTGAGGTTGCTTTTTGGTTAGGAAGTCTCACAAGGAGTGACTTGTGTACAGACCCATTGCATTGTAATGGTGAAGCAATCAGTTTCTGTTTTTCCATATCTTGAGTATTTATCAAATCACCTTTTCTCATTTAACACTCAGACCAGCTAAAGGAAACTCCTAATGCACAATCCTCGAATATTAAAAAAACGACCAGCAAAGATTTGATACTGTTGCGAAACATGTGCGCTCTTTTCGGCCAATGGGAGTTGGCAATTTCCATTGTGAAAACTCTTTCTTTATTT
>JABUQX010088346.1:45000-87578 GCA_015478945.1 Trachelipus rathkii
TTTTCAATGTCCTCTTTATTTAAAGAAAGCTGTTATAAAAGGTTGGTATCTTTGTTTATAAATAAATATTTAAAAACAAACTATTAGAAATACTCTTTAGAGGTGAAAATTTATCATTACTTTTTTATCATTACTACCGAATTTCACCCTGTTGAGGAATGTTTTTAGATCCATCTTCCCTCTCTACTGAATTTGTCTGGTAGGTTACGGACAAAATTTTTCTATTCAGGTTTCGAGTTGTTATCGGGACACCAGAATAATGTGGGAATACTAGCCCCCAAGCGAATTGCACGAGTTGATTAAACTTTTTATAGGGGATGTGATTTCCTTAATCTGTTGGGAAAAGAAAATCATTGGTCGTAACTTCCCTTCCCAGATATTTTGGTAAAATGTCATTCACGTAGAAAATTAAAGCCTGGGCAAGAAGGGGGTTTCCCGACCTTGCCGTTTCATCGACATAGGCCGGCAACTCGAATATTATGTTCTTTGAGTTTGATTTAATGACTTTATCAACCCATTTAGTTAGGACGTCTTGTACGCAGCCCAATCGCATCATGATGCAATCTATCGAGCGACGTCCAGCGGCAAAGTTAAGAGAGGCCAATAACAACGCCTGAATTGTTATAATTTGTGATTTATCGACCTCATTAAGTTCATCGATATTCCTTTATCGTACTCATCTTAGTCAGTAATATAAGAACTATATTACTTTCAGGGAAATCGACGATATCGCACAATTTGAGCTTCTCGAACTCGTCTGATGTTGTTATTTGTCGTTGAATTTCTGCCACGTTTCTGTTTTTCCCTCGGAGATCTTTTTTAGCAGCGACTATTATTTCGCGAGTTCTTTATATATCGATAAAAAAATATGGGTCTCCAGTGATCCCGTAGGACTGAAAGGTATATATATATATATATATTATATAATATATATATAATATATATAATTATATAATATATATATTATATATAATATATTATATAATCCTATAACTATGTATCAGTCTTCCATTTAGAAAACTCAATATTACCATTGACACTAATCGTAAAATCACAGGGAAAAATAATTATTAAAAAAGAAAAAATTAAGTACTGGTACTCACCAGTTATTAATCTAGTCCATGGCTTCTGTTTTGGCTGTTGAAACGCCTCCTCCTCGCTATCATCGGAGATTACGCACCTGTTTTTTCGATTTCTTGTTCTAAGTTTATAAGATGGGGACGAAATTAGTAGTGAACATGGTGGTGGCGTTGGGCTCTGAACGATTATAGGAGACGTTTGTGAAAAACTTACTTCACCCGAGGTTTTCGTGAAAACTAGAATAAAAACGATAACAATAAACGTCAATATTATGTTTTCCCAAAAAAATTCAGATGAAAAAATATAATTCAAAAAGAAAAACAAGAAATAAAGAAATATCCGGAAATATTTTTTAAAAATATTCTATTATAAGATTTCATTTCGTCAAAGTGGGCAAATAAAAAGGTCGAATTAGGTGACGATGAAAAAGATTAGCTAAAAGATTACGAAAAAAGACATGCTTAAAATTAATATTATATAGAGCAGGGGTAGGGAACCTTTTTAAAATGGCGTGCAATTTTTAGAAAGATTTTTCATGTGACGGGCAATATATATATATATATATATATATATATATATATATATATATATATATATATATATATATATATATATATATATATATATATATATATAGTTTTCTATATTTTATTACTTTTTATTTTAATAAATATTTATTTTTTTATATTTAATATAAAAAACAAAAAATAAAGAAATATCCGGAAATATTTTTTAAAAATATTCTATTATAAGATTTCATTTCGTCAAAGTGGGCAAATAAAAAGGTCGAATTCGGGCGATAAAAATATTAAGCCGCGGGCATAATTTTGCCCGCGGGCATGAGGTTCCCCACCCCTGATATAGAGGATAATAAATGTTCTTACCTTTTCCCTGAGAAATTAGAGTTTTAGATGGTGAGTTAACAGGTATTGTAGGTGGATGTTATGGTGAACTCGCGACGCTGATTTCCAGTTTCCATTTGTTTACTGGAATACTCACGTTACCTATAGTAAAATAATAATAATAATAATAATAATAATAATAATAATAATAATAATTATAAAATAAATAAATAAATAATAATAATAATAATAATAATAATAATAATAATAATAATAATAATAAACTTATTCCTTACTTTCCAAAAAAATCTTAGTTTCTTGTGAAGGGACCTTTTGGGTCCGTTTTTACCGATTCCGTTATTCTGTGGTAAATGCTCGAACCTGTTGTAGGGGTTATTGATGGAGGAGTAGTGGAAAAAACGTTTTTCCGCTCATCGATTATGCATCTTTCTTCTACTTCTTAAAAAAGATAAAAAAAAATTTGAACAAAAATCAATACATTAAAAATAATAATATAATCGAAATTTTATATATGTTTATATAATTTAATAAAAACGAAAGGAGCAGCAGCGGTCCCTTAATAACCACCAAGTACAAGAAAGGCGAGCAAAAATCTTTGCCAAAAATTGATGACAACATTAGCACCGCCTTAAGAACCAACAAATGCATCACAAGACCGTAAGATTTTAATAATTGTACATTTTTATGTTTCCATCAAAATCTTAAGGTCCTGTGATACATCTGCCGTTGCGGCTTCTGTGGCCCCCGGCATCTAAACAATGCTGCTCCCCTTCGGTGAATTTGAGAAATATGTTTGAACATAAATATAATAATTATTAAAAACTTTTTCTTACTTTCCATCGAGAGTTTGAAGTTTTTTGATACACATGCCGTCGCAACTCCTTTAAATTCCTCAATTGCTCTTCGAGAACTAACACTCTTTCGTTGTCGGGTCTGAGAGATCCATATAATTTTTTGTTGTTGAGGTAGGTGACGAGGTCCCAACCCCTACCGAATTTCATCGCGTGTTGAGGAATGTTTTTAGATCCATCTTCCCTCTCTACTGAATTTGTCGGGTAGGTTACGGACAAAATTTTTCTATTCAGGTTTCTAGTTGTTATCGGGACCAGAATAATGTGGGAATACTAGCCCCCAAGCGAATTGCATGAGTTGATTAAACTTTTTAAGGTGATGTGATTTCCTTCCTCTGTTAGGAAAAGGAAATCGTTGGTCGTAACTTCCCTTCCCAGATATTTTGATAAAATGTCATTCACGTAGAAAATTAAAGCCTGGGCAAGAAGGGGGTTTCCGAAATATTTCGACGTTTTTACCGACCTTGCCGTTTCATCGACATAGGTCGGCAACTCGAATATTATGTTCTTTGAGTTTGCTTTAATGACTTTATCAACCCATTTAGTTAGGACGTCTTGTACACAGCCCAATCGCATCATGATGCAATCTATCGAGCGACGTCCAGCGGCAAAGTTAAGAGAGGCCAATAACAACCCCTGAATTGTTATAATTTGTGATTTATCGACCTCATTAAGTTCATCGTATTCCTTTATCGTACTCATCTTTGTCAGTAATATAAGAACTATATCACTTTCAGGGAAATCGACGATATCGCACAATTTGAGCTTCTCGAACTCGTCTGATGTTGTTATTTGTCGTTGAATTTCTGCCACGTTTCTGTTTTTTTCTCCTCGGAGATCTTTTTTTAGCGGCGACTATTATTATCGATAACTTTAAGTATATAATCGATATAAAAATATGGCGTCTCATCAAGTGATTCCCGTAGGACTGAAAGGTATATATAGTATATTAATATATAATATATTTATATATATATTATATATATATAATATATATATAATATTATATATATATAGTATATTATATATATATATATTCAATTTGGAAAGCTCAAATATAGGTTCACCACAGCTAAGGGGTAAAATGGAATAAATAAATTATTAAAAAAGAAAATATTAAGTGGTTGGTGGTTAAAAAACTTATTAATCTAATCCCTGGCTTCTGTTTTGCCTGTTGAAACGCCTCCTCCTCGCTATCATCGGAGAGGACGCACCTGTTTTTTCGATTTCTTGTTCTAAGTTTATAAGATGGGGGCGAAATTATTAGTGAACACGGTGGTTTCGTTAGGCTCTGAACGATTATAAGAAACGTTAATAAACGTAGCTAATAAACTTGTTAAAAAGCTTAAAAAGATTTCAAAAGCGTCAAAAGATATACGGTGGTTAAAATCAGAAATAAGAGCATGTAAAGCACGTGAATTCCATCTGGCATTGTAAAGAGAGTAATTTTTTCCAATTAATTACGGGGAACATAAATATAATAATTATTAAAAATTTTTCTTACTTTCCATCGAGAGTTTGAAGTTTTTTGATACGGAGCCCGTCGCGACTCCTTTAAATTCCTCAATTGCTCTTCGAGAACTAATTCTCTTTCGTTGTCGGGTCTGAGAGATCCATATAATTTTTTGTTGTTGAGGTAGGTGACGAGGTCCCAACCCCTACCGAATTTCACCGCGTGTTGAGGAATGTTTTTATATCCATCTTCCCTCTCTACTGAATTTGTCGGGTAGGTTACGGACCAAATTTTTCTATTCAGGTTTCGAGTTGTTATTGGGACACCAGAATAATGTGGGAATACTAGCCCCCAAGCGAATTGCATGACTTGATTAAACTTTTTATAGGTGATGTGATTTCCTTCCTCTGTTGGGAAAAGGAAATCGTTGGTCGTAACTTCCCTTCCCAGATATTTTGGTAAAATGTCATTCACGTAGAAAATTGAAGCCTGGGCAAGAAGGGGGTTTCCGAAATATTTCGACGTTTTTCCCGACCTTGCCGTTTCATCGACATAGGTCGGCAACTCGAATATTATGTTCTTTGAGTTTGCTTTAATGACTTTCTCAACCCATTTAGTTAGTATGTCTTGTACGCAGCCCAATCGCATCATGATGCAATCTAGCGAGCGACGTCCAGCGGCAAAGGTAAGAGAGGCCTATAACAACCCCTGAATTGTTATAATTTGTGATTTATCGACCTCATTAAGTTCATCGTATTCCTTTATCGTACTCATCTTAGTCAGTAATATAAGAACTATATCACTTTCAGAGAAATCGACGATATCGTACAATTTGAGCTTCTCGAACTCGTCTGATGTTGTTATTTGTCGTTGAATCTCTGCCACGTTTCTGTTTTTTTCTCCTCGGAGATCTTTTTTTAGCGGCGACTATTATTTCGCGGAGTTCTTTATATATCGATAAAAAAATATGGGTCTCAAGTGATCAGATGAGATATTGTATAATATATTATATTTATATATATATATATATATATATATATATATATATATATTATATTATATATATATATAATAAATTATATATATATATATATATATATATATATATATTTGGAAAACTCAAATATAGGTTCACCACAGCTAAGGGGTTAAAATGGAAAAATAATTATTAAAAAAGAAAAAATTAAGTGTTGGTACTCACCAGTTATTAATCTAGTCCCTGGCTTCTGTTTTGCCTGTTGAAACGCCTCCTCCTCGCTATCATCGGAGAGGACGCACCTGTTTTTTCGATTTCTTGTTCTAAGTTTATAAGATTGGGACGAAATTGGTAGTGAACATGGTGGTGTCGTTGGGCTCTGAACGATTATAGAAGACGTTTGTGAAAAACTTACTTCACTCGAGGTTTTCGTGAATACTAGAATAAAAACGATAACAATAAACGTCAATATTATGTTTTCCCAAAAAAAATTCAGATGAAAAAATATAATTCAAAAAGAAAAACAAGAAATAAAGAAATATCCGGAAATATTTTTTAAAAATATTCTATTATAAGATTTCATTTCGTCAAAGTGGGCAAATAAAAAGATCGAATTAGGTGACGATGAAAAAGGTTAGTCTTGTTTGTTGTGAGTGTATAAAGTGAGGTTTTGTGTTTCTAGTGCTGGGTATACCGAGTGCAAGTGTTATGGGTTGGTTGGGTGCAGTGGGCTGGGTTTGAAGGAACGTGATTCGTGTTAGTATGTTTGGTGTTTTTTGTAGTGTTTTTGTGTGGTTGTGGTTGTTTGGTTTGTGTTGCTTGTGTATGTGTGGTTGTTATTTGGTTTGTACAGAGGATAATAAATGTTCTTACCTTTTCCCTGAGAAATTAGAGTTTTAGATGGTGAGTTAACAGGTAGTGTAGGTGGATGTAATGGTGAACTCGCGACGCTGATTTCCAGCTTCCATTCGTTTTCTGGAATACTCACGTTACCTATAGTAAAATAATAATAATAATAATAATAATAATAATAATAATAATAATAATAATAATAATAATAATAATAATAATAATAATAATAATAATAATAATAAACTTATTTCTTACTTTCCAAAAAAATCTTAGTTTCTTGTGAAGGGACCTGTTGGGTCCGTTTTTACAGATTCCGTTATTTTGTGGTAAATGCTCGAACCTGTTGTACTGGTTATTGATGGAGGAGTAGTGGAAAAAACGTTTTCCCGCGCATCGAATATGCATCTTTCTTCTACTTCTTAAAAAAGATTAAAAAAATTTGAACAAAAATTAATACATTAAAAATAATAATATAATCGAAATTTTATATATGTTTATATAATTTAATAAAAACGAAAGGAGCAGCAGCGGTCCCTTAATAACCACCAAGTACAAGAAAGGCGAGCAAAAATCTTTGCCAAAAATTGATGGCAACATTAGCACCGCCTTAAGAACCAACATATGCATCACAAGACCCTAAGATTTTAATAATTGTACATTTTTTTAGTTTCCTTCAAAATCTTAAGGTCCTGTGATACATCTGCCGTTGCGGCTTCTCTGGCCCCCGGCATCTGAACAATGCTGCTCCCCTTCGGTGAATATGAGAAATCTGTTTGAACATAAATATAATAATTATTAAAAACTTTTTTCTTACTTTCCATCGAGAGTTTAAAGTTTTTTGATACATATGCCGTCGCGATTCCTCCGGCACCCGCCAACTGAACACTGCTGCTAATCTCTGGTGGATTTGAATCATCTGTTTAAACATAAATTTATTAAATATTAAAACAAGAATTATAATAAGGACAAGCGGTTCCCACAACGCGAGCGCTAGAGCTTGTCTTCGAGCGTGTGCTGACGCACGCGCATAAAGCTAGCTACGTTCGCAACGATAAAACGGGCCAATAATAAAGGCAGAAATAAGTTATGATAAAAATTGGTCTTAAAAAAGGGCGCGGAAAATGGCATGTTTAATGTTCATTAATAGTATATAAGATAGATAAGATTAAATAAAATAGAAAAAACAACGAAATACGTTAGATGGATATCAGCTTATCGCTTACCAAAATCGGAGTCATAGGGAAAATCGGCCCAATTATTAATCGAATTTAGTCGAACTCACTTTTTTTGACGGATCTCAAAAGAAGGCCTCATCTGTTTCACTACGTCCAATTTCGTATTCTAAACGACTGAAAAAGAAAATGTGCGAACGTATCGCTTCGAGAAAGCTGAAGACTGGTTTGCGGTGGTTATATATATTATATTCATATATATATATTATATATTATAATATATATATATATATTATATATTATATATATATATATTATTTATATAATATATATATAATATATTATATATATATATATATAAGTAGTGATGGCCACAGGTTCAGCGACCACTTAAGGAAAGCGAGCTTTGCTCGTTCTTATCTACGGCGAGGTTACGTCACCACCTGGCTGCGGCAATTTTAAAGTACGGCACGATAAACCTTACAGGGTAGATTATATATACAACAAGAATTTTTTAGCTACGAAGTTGTCCTATTACTTATATATATATATATATATATATATATATATATATATATAATATATAATATATACTATATATATATATATATATATATATATATATAAAGTAAAGGAGTTGTAGTTAGTGATCTTAGGATTGCTCCTCCACTTCAAAAAAAGTTGGGGTTTCTGTTTCGGAGTTTTTTCTTTTTCTTCTTTTCATCTTTGGTTTTCTTTTTGGAGACGAATTTCTTCTTGTTGGGTTTTAGGTAAAACAACTTATTGGATTTTTATTCTCTTGGGATAGTTTGGATAGTTTAGTTATTTTAACATTATTGTTAGATGCATCTTATTACAAAAAAAAATTTACAAAAAAAAAATTATTATTATATAGTATAAAATTAATATGCCAATTAATATACATTTTATATCTAAATATTTGGTTACATAAATTTTTATTCTTATTTTATGATAATACATCAAAATCGAAAATTTAAAAAAAAACATTTCATTTATTAAACTATTTTACAACATTGTACATAGAATATTATATTTCTTAAAACTATACAATTACATAAAACAGTTACTGGTAACATCGTCCCCGGGCTTTTCATAATTTAGGAGCGAAACTTTGTCGTATTGGCGGCAAAGTGAATTAGCAGAATTTGGTTTATAAATATTCTTCCTTTACATTATTTGCTTTTTCCTTATTAAGGACACATTTATTATGACAAAAGTCATTTGATGACATGTTTTAAAACTATATTTTTAACACAAAACACGGTATTTTATTCAAAATGGTCAAAATATAACCTTATTGCTTAATTATAATATGATTATAGTATATGATAAAACGATTTCCATTAGATTTATTTTTAAGGAAAACGTTATTTTTTAACGTGAACTATAAAAAGGTTCACTATATAAACACGGAGTGACTTATTTATAAAAGTGTACTCGGCGTGGAGGGTTTCTTCTTAAGGTTGGAACGTCATGGTCATCAGATACATCAGTGACATAAAGGGTGTCATGGACATCGGATACATCATGGACATCAGAAACACCAGGGTCATCATGGGCATCAGGAACTTCGTGGACATCTTGTAATTTTGCTGGTGTCGGCAGAAAAATAGTCACGTTATACTGAGGTTGGCAAACCTGGGAATAACGGTTTGACTGATGTTCCTGTCTTCACTGGTATATATGTTGCTTGAAGGTATTCATTAGTTTTACATCTTGAAATTGGTTTTAGTGTGGACGGAAAATAGTCACATTAAGTTTAGGTTGGTAGACCTAGGATTAACGGTGTGACTGAAGTTCCAGTTTTAACTGGTCTGTATGTTGCTTAAAGGTATTCATTATTTTGTCATCTTGAAATTGGTCTTAGTGTCGACGGAAAATAGTCACATTAATCTGAGGTTCGTAGACCTGGGATTAACGGTGTGACTGAAGCTCCCGTCTTCACTGGTCTGTACGTTTCTTGAAGGTATTCATTATTTTGACATCCTAAATTTGGTCTTAGTATCGACGGAAAATAAGTCACGTTAAATCAAGGCTGGTAGGCCTGGGATTAACGGTGTGACTGAAGTTCCCGTCTTCACTGTTGTTATTTGTCTGAAGGCGTCTTTTAGAGGCTGTTCTTCTTTCCGGGTTCACCAGCTTTAAAGTAAAGAAGTTGCAGTTTGTTATATTTGGATTGCTCCTCCACTTCAAAAGTTGGTGTTTTGTGTGTTCGTAGTTCGTCTCAGTTTTCTTCGTGGATCTTTCGGTTTCGGAGCTTTTTCTTTTTCTTCTTTTCATCTTTGGTTTTCTTTTTGGAGACGAACTACTACTTGTTGGGTTTTAGTTAAACGACTTCTTATTGGATTTTTTTTATTCTCCTGGGATAGTTTGGATAGTTTAGTTATTTTAACATTAATTTTAGATGCATCTTATTACAAAAATTCTTTTATTACATGGTATAGAATTAATATACAAATTAATATACTTTTTATATCTAAATATTTGGTTACATTAATTTTTATTCTTATTTTATGATAGTCACTATCAAAAATTGTATATATATATATATATATATCATAATAATAATAATATATATATATATATATATAATATAGAAATATATATATAATATTATATATTATATATATTGTAGGTATTCTTAAAACTATAAAATTCACAAAATTAGTATTGGTAACATTATTCCCGGGCTTTTATAATTTAGGCGCGAAACTTGTCGTTTTGCGGCAAAGGAATTAGCAGAATTCGTAATAAAGATTCTTCCTTTTACATTAAAATCGAATGGTTGAATTAGCAATATGTTCATTTATATATTATGTTCCAATATAATTTAAATGATTTACACAATCAAACCTCAGCATTAGTTAAACACCGGCAAAATTCAACCCATACCATCAATATATAACATATCTATTATACAACACCTACAAAACTCGGACCAAAGAAAATTCATCGAATCATTCATAAAAAAAACAGTACCACATTCAATAGACCGAAAAGTGAATAACATAGACTAACTACTAATAAATATTTGAAATATTCTCCAACTTTCAAAAAAGTTAAAGAAAGTTTTAAAAGAAAGGAAATAAAGCATGAAAGAAATGGAAACAGACATACCAGGTTGCCAGAATTCCAAAGAAGTAAAATATCTTAAAATTTTCATCTGGAATCGAAACATTCTCTGAAGGGCTAATTGTGTGTTAATAGTTTAACTTTACATAAAATGTTAATCATATAATAAATAACTTCTTTATAAATAAAAATTTAAAAAAAAGAAAAAATCTTTTCAAAAGTTAACTACCTCAAGGGATAATATCAATTTCCTCCATGTTGGGAATAGCGCTTTGTAAGTCTTTCTCCTCTATCTTAGTTGTTTCTTTGGCTTTTTGTAGCTTCTTCCTCGCTTCCTTTTCCGCTCGTGATGCTTCGATTACTCTCTCATTATGTAACTCCCTTGTACATCTCACGAAGACATCTAGATTACCATCTGGACTTGTGGCTTGTTTGTAGAGTTGTCGAGCGTGCCGCTGAATGTTCTAAAAAAAACCATACAGGTGTAGATGGGACACGCGTACACAGTTCGAGAAGGTCCATTCGCGTCTACGCTCGGTTTAAATTTGCCATCATTGTTTGGATTGTCGTTTTCTTTGTTTTGGTAATATTCGTGATCTGTTATTTGAATTTCCATCATCTTTCTTCGTCTCTTCACCGATTCCCAAAATATATTCCTCTTCTCTTCACACTCTTTTTCCATTTCTTCTAGTTCTTTTCTTATTTGTTCCTCTAGCTCTTCTGCCCCTATGTATGGATCAGGAAGAGGTAAGGGCATATATCTTTTCAAAATATCTGTTTCTTGGGTTCTTAAGAGATTTTAAATACCTCTGAGTGCGAAGAAGTACTTCTTTCCATTTTGTTATATCGTCGCGAAAAACGTAAGATCCAAAAGGGTCAAAGGTAGTAGAAGTGGCGGTAGTCGCTGTTTTAATATCTTTATTATAAATTTGAGATGTTTTTAATAAAATCTCCTCTTCTTTTTTCTCAGAATCTTCCTCTTCCGACTCAGGTCTATATTCAGAACCTGAATCGGAGATATCATACTAATAAAAATAAATGAAATAATATAATAATCAAAGAATAATCAAAATAATCATAAAATATAATATAATAAAAAGTAAAATTAAAAAAAATAAATAAATTCCTTAACAAAGAGTGTTCGATTAATATATATATAAATAAGTAATTATATTATATAATATATATATATATATATAATAATATAATATATATCATATCATATATATAACATATATATATATATTACTATATATAATATTTATATATATAATATATATATTATAATATATATATATTAATATATATAATTAATAAATATATAATTAATATGATAATATTAATATATATTATTTATATATAATATATATATATATATACGGTTTCAGCGCTATAGGTGAGTTGTTTGGTGGAATTCATACGGGCAACCCCTAAAATGTGACCATTGTTTAAAAAATAAGATTTGTGAAATTAACGTTATAAATATTTTACGCCTAATAAAAAAACAACTATTAAGCTTTGGCAAATTTGCGATTTATATATAATATAAGTATAATATATTATATTATATATATACTATTTATATAATATATATATATCAAAAAACACGAAAAGTTAATAAGACTGAGTGAATAGAATAGATTTTTCCAAAGAGTAAGTGTTTCTACTGGAAAATGACGTTAGGGAAAAATCTAAATTCCGCTCAGTGAGTCTTATTTACTCTGCGTCACGTTTATGTATTTCAGACAAAATATATAAACCTATTGGACCAAATATATATACCTATAAACAGTTTCATATACACACTTGTTATCAAAATATAAAACTTATGGATACTGAATAAGATATTACTTAACTCTACTCTATGGAAAAAGTATCCCGGACAGGCTAACCAAAATTCTCATTTCGTACTCTTCTCGTCTCATTGGTAATATAAGGAAGCTAAAAAAGCTATATAAGGGAGCTAAAAAATACGTATCCAATTTCTTTCCAAACGGCTTTACTTAAGAAGATGAAATTTTGGGTAGTAGTTAATGATTACATTGCTAACCAATTTTCTTAGAAATTGAAATGTTTTTTTTATTCGCTATCTGACAATATTCTGTAGGACGTCGTGTTCTTATTTGCTCTTCTCCTTGTAGAGGTAGTCACTGGTAATAATAATAATAATAATAATAATAATAATAATAATAATAATAATAAAAATTATTAATATTATTATTATTATTATTATTATTATTATTATTATTATTATTTAATAACAATCATAAAAGTAATTTCAAAAAAAAAAAAAAAGTCAGAAACTTCGAGTTTTGTTCTTACCGAAATTTTGGACAACCATTTCTTCGGTAATAGGAGGAGGAAATGTTAATTCTTTTAGGCTTTCAGTGGAAAGCTTTGCTCTCTTGGGGAAAGGGGAACAACGCATCGGAGATATTGTCTAAAAGAGAGTGAGAGATAGAGATAAGAAAAAATAAACAAAAGTTTTTGGAAATGAAAGAAAGGTTATCAGTTATTAATATCATAAGTACCTAAAGAAATCTTCCTCTTTATATTTTGTATGTCCCTTTCTTCTACTTCATCCAGACTCACTTGAGAAAAATCAGTAGCCACATCAGGAGTGTCATCTGAGAGTAAAAAATGTAATTACATAAAACAATTTTAGGTTTGGTGCTTACCAGTGATTACTATTTTTTTTTTATTTTTTATAGAGTTTGTCCAGGTTTAAAACAATGGAACTCATCTCCTTACTCGAAATAAATACTGGCAAGAGTTTAAGGTGAAAAATAAATATCAGAAGACTATGAAAGAAAAAGGAAAAAATTACTCAAATAATACTAAAGAAATAATTTTTTAAAAATTTAAAATGTTACTTATAATATAATTTGAAACATAAACATTACCGATGTTTTGTCAACCCTTTCCAACGGATAGGTTTGAGAACTTATAGAACCATCATCACCACTGCTGATGAACATCAATCGCCTTTTAGGTTTCTCTTTTCCAAGAGACACTGAAGAGAAAAAAAGGAAAACTGATAAAATTTTATTAAATAGTTGATGAAAAAGATATAATTTGAACAATAAATGATAATAATTTATTTATTTCTTCCCCTTTGACCATTTCTTTGTCATATAGTCGAAAGGCTTTTTCGAGGATAGTGATTGCGAGGTGATAGATGTTGAATCACTGCTTGAATCTAATGTTTCGACTTTAGGAATATATATATATATATAATATACTTATATATATATATATATATATATATATATATATATATATATATATTGTAACGGCTGGACGTGAAGAACCTTGCTCCTACTGAAGAAAGGAAAACGCTAAGCGCAAATATAAATTTGTAGCAAATGCATCTGAAATGTATAAAACAGTCTAGTCTTGTAATTTTTTGATCTCATCTAAAGGTAAGCTGGTAAATTTGACATTGGTGTTTACATCAACATTATTGGCGATTTTTGCATTTGCCACTTCAATTTCCCCTTCAATTTTGCCTTGTTCAATACCGATAATGATGCCTTTTTCAGTAGCAAGATCGAGTTTATGTGCAAGGATAGTTTCTGCTTTACGTGAGTCCATAACTCTTTCTTCTTAAGCTTTAAAGATCTTTTTCATGCTAACGAAACTTATCTAACTCATCGAATGCTAGCTTTATTACTGGCATCTCCTTTGATATCTTTCTTAACTTTTTCTTCAGTCGTTTTATGTGCATATTTAAAGAAATGCAACCTCTTTACTGTAGTTGTTAGCTGCTATATTTGATTCTTTGCAAATTTAGGCAGTTCTATAAAGATAAATTATAGATCTTTTAAGCATTGACCATCGGTTTTAAAATCACGAATATTATGAGTAGAAATATAATTAACTTCTTTAAGAAATAACGTACAGTTGGATATAGCAATAAAGAATACCTTATGAAGATTGATGTATTTACCAGATTTATCTAATTGTCTTGAGTAAGCGTTAGTAGCATATTGTTGAGCACGTTTTTCAAAACTTTTATCACGAGCAAACTGCATCTAAATGACAAATCTATTGCCGGCAGAGGCTCGACAAAGAACATCAACGATACTTTGTTTATCAGCAACAATTTCAAGATCCAAGATAGTACTTAAAACTCAACTTCTTCAATGGTACTAATTTCAGTGAATCCCAAGATATCATTCTAAAAATGGATGAGGATATTCTTATTCTTTTCAGTACCAAATATCTTTTTAAATGTTAAGTCGAGCTTGGGATTAGTACTAATAGAGAAAAAGAATCGACTAACTTTACATGAAAACGCCAACTCAATCGGGCCAAGAACTCTTTTGAAGAAGGAAAGATCTCTGGCTACTATACTACTAAGGAGACTATCTAAAAAATAAAACACTGGCAAACAATTATATATAAAACATAATTGGTATGGTAGCAAAAGTAGGTATTTGCAATGTTGGTTTGTTTTTAGACCAAGAGGATATGACACTCTTAATTATTTAATATTTACTAATACACATAAATATATGTGTATGTGTATACTCATAAAATTATTTATCATTCAGTGTCAATTAAATATCAGGTAATTTCAATGATACGAATGCCTAGTATGAATGAGCGTTCGCGAACACTGATTTTACGGTACGGTATTTTCTTTTACAAAATGAATAGAAAAATATCAATTAAATGAAATGTCAAAGTCGAGTAATTAATAACTCAAGACCATGAATGCTTAGTATGAGGATTCGCCAATACTGATATATAGAATATATGCATATAGTGAAAGACAACATAGGTGGTAAGCAATTTAAATATTGCTATATATATATATATATATTATATATTATATATTTATAATATTGCTTCATTTATATATACTTATATATATTATATTTATATAATATATATATATATATATATATAATATATTTAAATATATTATTATATATATTATATATCTCATTTGAAGATATATAATATTATAAATATAATATATATATATATATATATATATATATATATATATATATATATATATATATATATATATATATATATATATATATATATATATATAATAAAAATAGGAAAATATATATATATAAGTAATATATATATATATATTATATTATCTATATATTTTATATAGGCATATAGTGAAAGACAAGATAGGGGTAAGCAATTTGAATATTTCTGATTACAATTTTTAGTGTGTTGCGACATATTATTATCAAGGAAGCTATCGTGATTAGTTCTTTAGGATTTGTACTATAAGCTGTTTAATAATAAACAACTTAAGTTAATGATGGTTCCTTATCCCTCCGTTATCGTATTCGTACAGGGAGAATTATACAGTACAGCTGCTTATGGTTAATATCCATGAATAAAGTCATGCGCTAAAGGTTGACCTGTGAAAAAAAAAACAAAATACAGGTTATGCTATATGTTTGTTTAGTTAAGGGCAAAGCACAAGATTGTTCAAACAGGAAAAAAAAGCAAGAAATTTTTTGCTCTTTATTTTTAACAAAATTACAATATTTACAAAAGTAGACCTATGATCCACAAGAGTACTATTTTCAATAGATTATCTGGGATGCTCCCTTCAAAAGTTCTTGAACAAATCAAAATTAAGAATGCAGAAATTTGGGCAAGGGGTATTATGAATTGTAATGATGTTAAAATGATTTTTTTTATGATCCATTCCCTATGATTGCACTACATTAGACTGAATGGGACCAATTTTTCGGAAAACTGAAAATGATTAATAATGATAGAAAGCTGTGTCAATTTCTTCTGGAAAATCTAGCTGCGACGAAAATGGAAACTACTACTTCTTCTTCTAGTACCTTTCTGATGTACCCAAAAAATGATTCAAGCTGTTGAGTATTCATATTGCGGTAATCCATCCCTTCCAGTAGTAGTCGAACCTCAGACCCGATATGTCCCTAACGTTGCTGAAAGCATTCAATTAGTTGTTGAACTCTAGCTACAGCAATAATTTAATTGGATGTTGATTATTGTTAACTACTACTACAATTTCTTCAACACGATTTTCATCATAAAAATTTTCAACATCAGTATAAACTTCTATTTTATAAAAGTATGTTTGAGAATACTTTAGGTATATTTATTATATATATAATATATATATATATAATATATTCTATTTATTATATATACTTTAGGTATATATATATATATATATATATATATATATATATATATATATATATATATATATATATATATATATATATATATTTATATATATATATGCGCTTTACAAATTAAATATATTTTTTTTAAGTTGCTGCTCTTTTATTCTTTGCCTCCCTCCTCAAAGATTTATTTTTAAATTTGAGGATGAAATGTATCCTCATAGGAACAGATAGAGACAAAATCCTGTCTTTAATGTTTTTTGGGGAAAAATGAAAGGATGTCACTGATGCTCTATTTTCCTTAAGTAAATATCCCAAATTAAAGCGTACAATTTTTATTTATTCTTTCAAGCACGGTTTCACATTTAATAACATATCTGAAAAACTCTTCTGACGCTTGAATCAAGCCCTTTGTGTGATCAGCAGAAAAAAAATTTAACATTGAAAAGATTTTATATTCTCCATCATTTTTTCCTCTGTTCCAAATTGACAAACATCACAGTCTCTATGCTTGCTCATAATTTTTTTGGCAATATACCCACTAGCGTAGACCATTGAATTTCTTTCCCGAATATCAGATTCATTTGTTTTTAAAAATATTGGGCTTAATTTAGCTTGTACAAGAGTACTTTAATTAGTTTCAACTTCAAGCTCTGAAAACAAACTGGCATTTAAAACATTTGCTTGCTCAGTATTATCTTCAGCATTTGCTACCAAATTGGAAAAATTGAATAGAACTGCACCACCGTCAATAAAGCAATTTGAGGTGTTTGGAGGTTTTATTAAGGGGTGAAAAGCGACAGCTTTAAAAGAGTTTGAGAATTGAATACAACTGGGATTTCTCCGTAGGCCTCCTTTTTTCCTGATCATACGAAAAAAAATGCCAATTCATCTTTTGAAGAAGGAAAGATCTCTGGCTACTATACTACTAAGGAGACTATCTAAAAAATAAAACACTGGTACACAATTATATATAAAACATAATTGGTATGGTAGCAAAAGTAGATTTTTGCAATGTTGGTTTGTTTTTAGACCAAAAGGATATGGCACTTTTAATTATTTAATATTTACTAATACACATAAATATATGTGTATGTGTATACACCTAAAAATAATTTTATTTGAATTATTTATCATTCAGTGTCAATTAAATAATGGGTAATTTCAATGATACGAATGCCGAGTATGAGCATTCGCCAACACTGATTTTACGGGATTATCTTTTACAAAATAAATAGAAAAATATCATTGAAATGCAACATCAAAGTCGAGTAATTTATAAATCAGGACTAGAATGCTTAGTATGAGTATTCGCCAATACTGATATATAGAATATATGCATATAGTGAAAGACAACATAGGTGGTAAGCAATTTAAATATTGCTGACTATAATTTTTAGTTTGTTACTTACGACATATTATTATCCAAGAAGCTTTCGTGATTAGTTCTTTACGATTTGTACTATAAGTTAAACTACGGCTGTGATGGTTCTTTAACCCTCCGTTATCGTATTCGTACACGGAAGATTATACAGTAACGCTTCTACGGTTGACAATGGTCCAGTGAATCGGTTAATTGAAATTAATATTTATACCTTAAAACACGACGGCAGATAAAGGAATCCGTCGGTATCAAGATAGGAAAGACCTTTAGGTCAATTACGCTGGTTGGACCGGTTCCGCTACCAGAGCGCGAACAACTGATAAAGCAAGGGGAATTATGAATTGTAATGATGTAAAAATGACTTTTTTTATGATCCATTCTCTATGATTGCACTACAATTAGACTGAATGAGACTAATTTTTCGAAAAACTGAAAATGATTAATCGTGATGGAAAGCTGTGTCAATTTCTTCTGGAAAATCTAGTGGCGACGAAAATGGAAACTAATACTTCTTCATCTACCTTTCTGATGTACCCGAAAAATGATTCAAGCTGTGGAGTATTCATATTGCGGTAATCCATCCCTTCCAGTAGTAGTCGAACCTCAGACCCGATATGTCCCTAACGTTGCTGAAAGTATTCAGTTAGTTGTTGAACTCTAGCTACAGCAATAATTGGAGGTTAATTATTGTCAACTACTACTAGATTTTCTTCAACACTATTTTCATCATCATGAAAATTTTTAACATCAGTATAAACTTCTTCTATTTTATAAAAGTATGTTTGGGAATACTTTGGGTATATATATATAATTATATATAATATATATATATATATTATATATATATATTAATATATATATATATATATATAGTATTATATATATTATATATTATATATATTATATTTATATAAAAGTGGGTGAAAACTAAAAAAAAATTCAAATAAGAAATCAGCCATCGTATTACTTTTTTGATGTAAAAAACACACTTTTCATGATGAAAATCAGTGGTAACCATATATATTCCCACTTGACCTAAGTTCAAAAAGTTACAGAATCTGGAATTTCTTTGGGTTAATGATCACAAAATGTGTTGTAACTTTTTTATATTCCATACTATGCATGATTTAACGTAACCAAATCATCCAGAATTAAATTTTAAACGGCAATTAACTGAATTCAAATTGTAACGTGTTGAGGTAATGTTTAAAAGTTACGTAATACAAAATAATTTTTTTTTTTTACCAAAATTTGTCCTATTTATTAGAGAAAACTTCCTAAGCAATATCAAAATATTGATTTATACTTATTTTCTAAGTACTTATTTGGAAAATTCCACCCAAAATGGGCTTTCAATAAAGCTTTCTGAGAGAAATCCTTATCCAGAATTTAAAATGAATTTTTGAGACAAAAAGTTTTCAATAATTTTTCGGGATTTAATTTTGTTTCTAATTAAATACATCCCTACGATCAATGACCGTCTGTTAAGAAAGCCTTCGTAACTAGCTTTTATATGCTTTCCACATTTACTGTGGCAACTGTGTCTTATTTTAAAGGTTTAAATTATATTTGATCTCCGCTTCTGACATTGCATTTGAAATGGGTGGAAATGTTTCAGATTGTGCTTCTTTTTTCATCTCGGATGATAATGATGCGTTGAAATTTTTTTTGGCTTTTAAATGTTTCCTGACCCTTTAATCATGGGAGGATATTTATTCTCATCATCTTCTTCAGGTTCATCCTTCAATTTCACTTTTCAACACCCCACTTCAAAATCATCTTCAACAAGTAATATATTTCATTAAGGCCTTTAATATTTAGCAATATACTAACAGCTCTTACCCTAACTTCCTCTTCTTCATCAGCTAACATTGCTACTAAAATATTTAATATTTTGTAGCAAATCTCCTTAACATTTTTTCTTGGGAAAATTATTGCACTCTTTGATTCAATGAAATAAGTTTCCAGCTCCATCAGTCATTTTTTGGGATTGTATATATACTGTTGTGTCATTTTTGTGGCCGTGTTTAGGTTCTTTTGTGTGGTGGCTATGGTGATGTCATCTGCGTAATTTGTTATGATTGTGTAATCTGTTTGTGGTTGTGTAGATTGGTCGTAAATAGGTTCAATAGTATGGAGAATGGTGTTGAGCCTTGGATTTTTGAGTTCTGAATTTGTATTGTTTGTTTGTATTTGTGCTGTTCGTCCTGATAGAAAGTTGGATATCCATTTCTTTAGGTAGTGGGGATGCTGACTTTGTTATTTGTGGATCAAGTTGTGTTTGGGTACTGTTCGAATGCTTTGTTATGCGATTGCTAGATTAATCTGTTTAATGAGTTGTTTTGAGTTTAATCTTATATATATTATTATATTTATATATATTATATATATATATTTATATATATATAAGTATTTATTTATATATTATATATATATAAATATATATTATTATATATATATATTATAATATACTTTTTCACTCCTGATGAAGAAAAAAATTCTTTTTTGATGGTCGAGATTCAGGCAAAGTCCGCAACCATACCCCTTCACAAAATATCGCAATTCACTCCTGTTATGCTTTCTTCTAGCCTATCCTATGAAGCCTATATTATATATTATATATATATATATATAATATATCTATATAGTATATATATATTATATATTATATATATCTTTTTATATATTTATTATATATATATATATATATATATATATATATATATATATTATCCACCTTGCATCTTTTTTGTTTCTTATAGGAAATTCAAGCAACACTCCAAGATAGCTACATTTGTGAAATATGTGCCTGCAGAGGAATATTCAAGAAATTTTATTAATTTAAAGTTTTTTTAATTTTAGGGAAAAAATGTTCACATATTTAATTCAAATTTTGTTAAGATATTAAATTTTGTTTTATAATAATAAATTATTTGTAAATACATAAAAATTTTAAATGTTAAAACATCTGATTTTTCTTTTAATATTTCTTTTATTGAGGGTATTTATTATTTTTTAGTTTAATATCTGCTACTTTAAAGATGTAGTGGCATAAATTTTCCCAATGTAAATGGGTGTCCGATAATTATCTGGACAAGTTTCTCTTAACAAATATATTATGGACTAACCAAGGAGTTTGATACAAGCGTATTGTGATGGTATGATGTCGGGAGATCGAGGCGGCAAAGGAGCTGAAACAGGTGGATTGGCAGTGGAGGTTCAGTTCCTTGGACTCAGTAGTAATCTTCTCTGTGTCACGTTAGTCTTAATTTTGAATATTGCTTTAATTAAATGATGTCATTTTTTTCTCAATGGATGTACTGAGAAAATGGCACTTGAACTAGTGATTTTGAAAGGTTTTGGATGTGTTGGATGGTAGAACCATATTCTAATATTTGATGATATCTTGTGGATTGAAGTGACGTGTCATGTTCGGAATTTATGAAGGTGGAACATTCAAGATGTTATTTTGATTTGAGAGAATACATGGTCCAGCATCTTGAAGCGACCATCGAGGCCAGAATCTTTGGCTGGCCCTCCTATTGCTAAGGTTAAGGGTAGCGTTTTGCCCTACATGATTTAGGACAAAAGAGTAAGGTGATGCTAGTGAGAAGAGTCCGCGATGTGAAATCGTGTTGGATGGGAAACAATTGTAACAAGTATCTCGAGTTTAATTATTTAGGCTACATGTTAGATGAAAAGGGAATGGATGTTTCAGAGTGTAGTAGGAAAGTTGTGAATGGTAGGAAGGTAGCTGGTGTAATTAAATTTTTGGTGGATACAAAAGGAACTAAGTATTGAATGCGCTAGGATTTTGCACGAGGGATTGTTGTTACCAGTGATAATGTATAGTAGTGAACTATGGTGTGGAATAATAGGTATAGATTTTAGGTACAATCTGTTCAGGTGGATAATCTTATAGGTGTGTTAAATGCGAGAAGAATTTATAAAATGAAGAACGAACGTGTTAGGGAGTTATGTGGTGAGGAGAAACGAAGGTGTATTAAAATGGTTTGGTCATATGGAAAGGATAGATGATAGTCGGTTGGTTAAGAGGATGTATAGTGGTGAGTGGATTGGAGACCGAATAAAAAGTGGATTGAGTCTTTAAAGGATGTCTGAAGGAAGAAATAAGTTTTGCAGAGGTGAGAAGAAGGCGCATAATAGGAGTGAATGGCGGGTTTTTGTGAGAGAGCATGCTTGTAGGCCTGGTTCAAGTAATGAATCCTACATTGACGAGATAAAACAGCGAGGGTTCATCACGGTTTTGTGAAGCCTAAAAGTGGATTTTATTATGACTGCGACAAGCTCTATTTTAAGGGGATGGTTAGGGCGGGGAGAGCTTTACTTTCGATTTACGTCATGTTCTACTACCATTCTATTTCTGACGTATGTTGTGCACCTCACAACAATTAAAGGCAATAATTTTGAGTTAGAATCTGAAAAACATTTTACCCGAGGAATTTGTCTAAAAGTGGCTGCTCCAAAACCAGTTTCTGAAGATGTAAAATTTCAATTAGTTTATATTGTCTTCATGTAACATAAGGAAATTGATGAAACTACTTCAATTTCTTTTAAGTTTTATCATGGATGGCATCTAAAATTATCAATTTATTAGCTTGTGGGAAAACCATTATTGAATATGAAATTCGGGACTTCATACAATTTTCAAGGTTACTCAACTACGTTTTTTCTTCATTGCAATTAATTTCAGACATTTTATGTTTAATGGAGATCGGTATTATTTAAAAGTACCTGTTTATTTATATATTTTTCGTAGGAAATGATTGCATTGCAATTTGTTTAAGGCACTGTATTTGATTTTTAAGCGATCTATAACATTTGGTGAGGTACCAGATGACTGGAAAACAGCATATGTTGTGCCTATTTATAAGAAAGGTAGTAAGGAAGATTTGGGAAATTATAGGTCAGTTAGCTTAACATCTCTGGTTGTAAAGGTTCTGGAAAAGTTAATGAAAGGTCATATAGAGAAATATTTAGAAGCATAAAAGGTATTGGTCTGATCCGCAGCACGGTCAGAAAGAGTAGGTCATGCAGACAAACCTTTTTAGAATTTATGGAATTAATTACGGACTGCATTACCGAGGAGTTCAGTTGATATTGTATATTTAGACTTTAGCAAGCTTTTGATAAGGTTCCCCACATAAGGATGATGAAGAAGTTATTACAATGTGGTATAGGTGGAGTGGTACATGGTTGAATTGAAGAGTGGTTGCGAAATAGAAAACAGTGTGTACAACTAAATGGCAATAAATCAATAGTGCTGGGGCCACTATTGTTCCTCATATATATAAATAATTTAAGAAGAAACTTATTATAATCGATGTTTAGTTGGCAGATGATACCAAGTGGCCACACAGTTAGGATAGTGAAGGATGTATAAAGATTCAAAATTATCTTGATAAACTTCTTGGGTGGGCAGATAAGTGGCAATGAATTTTAATAGTTAAAAAGTGTAAGGTTCTTCATAGGTTACTCAATATAAGTTTTTAACTAGACGATATAAATGGGGATTGGCTTGCGTGGGTGGACCAAGAAAAAGATTTAGTGTGATTATAGCAGTAATTGAAGTAGCTAATCAGTGTTTGGAAGCTAGAAATAAAGCTATAAGATGCTGGCATAATAAATCGCAATGTTGTTTACAAGAGCAAGGAAGTTTATAAGTTACACTGTATATAGCTATGATTAGGCCATAATAGAGTTATTGGTCGCACAAGTTTGGGCCTTATCTTAAGAAAGACTTAGATATCCTAGAGAGAGTGCAACGTAGAGCACAAGGATGATTTCTGGGTTTGCGGGTAAGAGCTTGGAGGAGAGGCTGAATGAGTTAGGAATGTTTTTCTGTAGAAAGGCCGATTTCTCAGAGGGGACATGTACAAGTCTACAAAATTTACATCTATTGATAATACAGAGACCAATAATTTTTTCATAGTAGAGCATGGACCGGTGCACTAAGGGGCAAATAAGAAAATTAAGGAAGAAAATGCAATAAACTTTAGGAAGAAGGCATGCCATTCAGTAATAGGGTTTGTTAAATTTTGGGAATAGTCTGCAGGTTGTTGAGTGTGGTGACTCGATTGCAACATTTAAGAAGGGTTGGTAGGTATAATTGGATGGTTATCATATAGTATATTCTGACGAGCCAAATTGGCTGGTTTTTAGTTACAGTATTATAATGTTTAATGCATGTGGATGGTTATTGGGTATCATATAAGCTATATTTTATTTTATTATATATATATATATATAATATATATATATATATATATATATATATATATATATTATATTATATAATTATTAATATTATTTTTTTTTTTTACAAAGCCAAATTGGTGGATTTTTAGTTACAGTAATTTGACAAGCCCTAGGGTGCTTTGTGGATTTGCATGAGCATGTTTGGTTAGTGGGTTGACTGGGAGAGTCTCGACAGGCCCATGTGGCTTCTTACTGTCTCTATATTCTTAATGTCTTAATGTTTTGCCCCAGTACCCTCGGATTCGTAAGTTCTGGAAATAAAATAAAATATAGCTTCAATACCATGTCTATAAAAAAAACATCTGACGGTAAATAGGCTTCAAAAATCAAATATGAAATTTGGAGACTTAACAACTATTTTCAGGCTCATTTTTTAAAAGTTTTTTTACGTTATCATTTTTGTACGGATCATTTCAAACATTTCATATAAGTTTCATGAAAATCGGCTGATGTCGCTCTAATTGATAATTTCCTCCATAAATACGTTATAAATACAAAGGAAGGGGATTTTTTTGCGCTTGCCTAGACTTTATTATTAGATTGTGCTGCAACTGTCTGAAAAATATGAGAAATTAATAGCGTCTGTGCATATATATCATAACATAAAGGTTTTAAAAGCTGGTCTACCAGAGGACACCGAGGTCTCCTTTACATCGTAATGAGGAAGTGTAGTATTATTGTTGTCTACTCTCCCATGTTATAAGGGTTTATTTCTTCTTTAGGGAGATTTTCTTCATTGCTATCATTATCAGAATCCTGGTCCTCTGTCTTGAAGGGAAAGACAAGTGGTGTCACCCACACAGATCTTCACACCTCTTAACCATCACAGCTCCATCCAAAGAAAAAAAATTTTCTGGCTAACCTGAAAGACAGAGTTGACACGAAAAAATTCAAATGATTTAAATCAACTGATTTTTATTGTGATTTAAAAAAAAAAATCGTGATTTTTGGATTATTTTAGGCAAATTTTTTCCTTTTTTTTTTTTTTTTTTTTTTACTAATTAATCTTATTAACACTAATTAATGATAATATATTTCATTTATTAATCAAGCATTCATCGCATAATTCAATCCATTTTTTATTAGAAAAAATAAAATTAGAGACTCTGGAACTATTGAAGTTTTCTATTATAGGTTCAATTATATAATGAGTATTATATAATTTAAATAACTTAATTTTAACTAAAATATAATTTTAAAATATTTACCTAACTTATTATTTATTAGGTAATAATTAAAATTAATTATTAATTTAAGTAAAAAATAATTAAAAACGCAAATTTGTGCCTAAAAAATCAAAAAAAAAAATTCAAAAATTGATTTTTTTCTAAAAAAATCACCAACCCTGTATAATATAATATATATTTTATATATATATATATATATATATATATATATATACTATATATATATTATATTATATATTAGTTTTTTTAATGTCAACCCTAATATATATATATATATTTAAGGTGGGCTGAAAGATAAAAAAAAAATTTTCAAATAAGAAAATCAGCCATCGTATTTACTCTGGCTGTTTGATGTAAAAAACATTTTCATGATGAAAATAGGGTTACCATTTAGTCGCCACTTGTAACTGTTTGTTTTTAACCTTTTTCTATTCATACTACAATGCATGATTTAGGTACCAATGATTCAGAATACATTTTTAAACACATTAAGTTTGAATAAAAATATTTTGTTGAGGTTAAATTAAAAGTATACAGCAAATTTTTTTTTCAAATTTTTTGAAAATTTATAGACATCATAAGATTATCTAACAATTTTCTTCTCTTTTATATTTTTTTTAAGTAACTTTTTAGTTATTCAGTACAGAATAGCCCAATTTAAACATATAACATTTAATAAAATTTATCTAGAATTTAAAAATGACTTTTTGAGACCAATGTTATTCATCAATTTTCGGGGATCCTAATTTTGTTTCTTAATTGATCCTCCTACGATCATGATAACTACTGCTTAATGAAGCCTCGTACTCTTTATATGCATTTTCACTTTGATGTGCAATCTCTCTTATTTTAAGGTTATAATTAATTTTTGATTTCCTCTTCTACATTGCATTTAAAATGGGTGGAAATGTTTCAGATTGTGAAATTGGGGTCATCTTGTGGTAACTTGATGCGTTGAAATTTATTTTTGGCTTTGAAAATATCTTGACACCTTTATTCATGGGAGGATATTTAGTCTCATCATCTTCTTCAGGTTCATCTTCACTTTCACTTTCAACCACCCCACCTTCAAAATCATCTTCACAAGTAAATATTTCATTATGGCCTTTAATATTAAGCAATTTATTAACAGCTCTTACCCTAACTTCCTCTTCTTCATCAGCTAACATTGCTACTAAATATTTTCACCATGTGTGAAATAACTATTGTTGTCTAATATTTTGTAGCAAATCTCCCTTGCATTTTTATCTGGAAACTTATTGACTCTTTGAATCAAATGAAATAAGTTTCCAGCTCCATCAGTCAAATTTTTTGATGTATTGTTGTGTTCGGTTTATGGCCGTGTGTAGGTTCTTTTGTGTAGTGGCTATGGTGATGTCATCTGCATAGGTTGTTATGATTGTGTAATCTGTTTGTGGTAGATTGGCCGTAAATAGGTTCAATAGTATGGAGAACGGTGTTGCGCCTTGGGGCACTCCCTTGTTGATGCTTACAGTTCTGGATTTTGTATTGTTTGTTTGTATTTCTGCTATTCGTCCTGATAAAAAGCTGGATATCCATTTCTTTATGTTAGTGGGGATGTCTGACTTTGTTATTTTGTGGATCAAGTTGTGTTTGGGTACTGTGTCGTATGTTTTGTTGATGTCGATTGCTATGATTATTGTTTTATGAGTTGATTTTGAGTTTATATATATATATATATATATATCATATATATTTATATATATATATATATATATATATATATATATATTATAATTATATATATTTTTTTTTTTGTTCCCTCTCCAGGAAGGATTTTCATCCTGTCAGCCGCGCAAGCGTTTTCTCCAGACATCCTCTGCTGCACTATTCCTCTCCTCTGCACCCTCATTTTTGGTAGCTGACATCTTTCCGGAGAGTCCTCCAACTTCGCCCATCTTTTCTTCGGTCTTCCCTTGGTCTTCTGCCCTCTGGTGTCCATTCCCACTCTTCTTTTTTCGGCTTCTGTCCTGCTCCATCCCTCCAGATGTCCCACATCTCAATCTCCCACTCATCTTCAGTATCATCCTCTGACCCCTATATCTTTCTTCTAATTACTTTCAATTCTTATTCGTCTCTCCTATTCTTCCAATCATGAGTTTAATCCTCATCTCGCGCTTGTATTCTACTCTCCTCTCTTCTCGTATGTCCAGGTTTCCGCTCCGTACAGCAGCGTCGGAGTCAGTATACTGTTAAAATCACTTTTTTTTACCTAATATTCGATGTTTTTTATTTTCATCATGGGGTATAACGCTTTCATAACTAATCCATACTTTTCATTCTTCGCGTAATCTCTCCTCCACTTCCTCCCTTCTGCTAAAATCATCCTCCGAGATAATTGCAGGTATTTACGCCTTCACCTCCTCCCTCGATTCTATCATTCCTCATCCTCCTCATTTCCTCCGGTTATTGTTATATCTTTGTCTTCTAGGTCTCCTAATACGTCATTCCTCCACTCCGCGTACACTCCACACGCATCTTCGAATCGTCTCCTCTCTCTCGCTCAAACATGCCAAATCGTTCGCATATGCCATTATGTCCCCTTCAAATTCTCCAGTCTCTCTCACCTTCCTTATCACCACGTCTAAATATAATATAACAGCAGTGGAGATAAACACTCCCCTGCACTCCTGTTTTCACCTCAACCATCTATGTTCTCGCACTAGTTCTAACTACTGAGCATTTCTCTCCTACTTTCTTCATTTTTACCACTTAATATAATTTCCTCTTCCATAGCTTCCAGAGCTTTTTCTTGCCGAATAAATGCCTTTTGCAGGTCGATGAAGGCTACAAAGAATCTCGCCATATTCCAGCATTTTCTCCGAAACCATTCTTAGTGGGAATATGGTCCGTCGTTCCTCTTCTCTTCTATACCCGTACTTTTCTTCTCCGAGTCTCGGCTCTACCTTCTTCTCAGCCTCCTCTCCAATATTCTTTCGTAAATTTTCGCCAGATGCCATCAATAAAATATCTTTATAATTATTACAGCTTCCTGCAATCTCCTTTACCTTTTATATATCGGTATTTTATTGCTTTGCCAATAAAAGGAATAGTCTTTCTCCAACACTTTGTTCATCAGCTTCTATTTCCTGCATCGTAATTTCCAACTACTCTACCACCCACTCCATCCTCTCTGGGCTTTAACTTTCTTCATCACTTTTTATAGCCTCCTCATTATTCTTCTACGTTATCTCTTCCGCCTTCTCCTCTCTTCCTCCTCCTCGTTGATTACAGCGATGTAATCTGTTCTTCTGTTTCTAATTTAGCAGATCTCATAGTATTCGGTCATCTAGCATTTCTTTCTTCCGGTCTCAATAGAATCTCTCCATTTATTTTTATATTACTAGTACGGTTTTTGGTTTTCTATCGCTTCGCATCTCTAAATATCTTTTTTCTTCGCCTTCGCCCCCATCTCTGTTATTTCTCTGCATTCTCTCCGCTCCTCTTTTTTTGCCCTCCTCTTTATTCTCTCTCCTCATTCCTTGCCTGTACTTTCCTCCCTTGCTGCCCTGTTCTTCTTTTCAGCCACTTCCTCATTTTCCTGTTTTTACTTTAATTGCTTTTTTCACTTCTTCGTTGTCACCATGGTGTTGTCTCTTCTGTAACTCTACCATCTTTTACAAGATTTTCTTGCCACTTCCTTAATGACATCTGCAAAGTCTTCGTTTTCTTCTTCATTCCTTAGGGTTTTCTGCTTTCCGTTCATAATTTTCGTCTCGTTTTATTGTTCTTCCTAATTTCTCAACTCTGATCCTGCCCTTTCTGCTCTTTATCCTCTCCCTCTTATCTTCATGTCGCACACCAGTTAATGACGCATCTAAGGAACACCCGGGATAAACTTTACATTCTTAACCATCTTTATCGGAGACTATAATGTAGTCTATAAATTTTTTGATCGAATTGTTGCGTTACCTGATTACCATTATACTCCTAAAGATTGAGACTCTCTGTGCTTGCAAAACGTGTTCTTATTTTTAGGCTCGTTTTCTCCACAAAAATCATCAACGCTCTCCCTCAATGTTTCTTTGTATCTCTCAAATGGTCGCAATAACTCTCTCCATCTCTCTTCTCTTTCCTACTCTAGCCTTGAAATCTCCCATCAACACGCACCTCTCCTCCTCTCCACCCCACATCTTCTCAATAATTCCATAAATTAGTTTTTTTCTCCTCTGAGTGCCCTTGTTGTGCATATACCTGGGATATTCTATATTTTATCCGGCTTATCTTCAATACCAACTCAACCCTTCATTTATTAATTTTTTTCTTTCTGTATACATGTGACAGTTTGGTCCACTAATTCCTACACCATGCTTCTTATTCCTTCTCTCACCCACTATACATCAGAACAAGGCTTTCTCATTTTCTTTCCTTTTCCACCCACTCTACTCTCTATTTATCTCTATTCTATCTCTCTCCTTTCTATCTCTGTCTTCTCTTTTTCTCCATAGGTTCTCACATTTATCGTGGCACACATATAATTAAAGTGTTTTCCTGATTCCTATTCCGTAAATCTCGCCGAAGTCGTCGTCTAAAGTTCTGTCCGGCTTCCGAGGCTCGCGCTTGAGTTCTGCAAGCAGTTATTTCGTGCATGCTTAGAGTCGATCCTTGATATATATATATATATTATTATATAATATATTATATATATATAATTATATTATATAATATATATATATATATATATATATATATATATATATTATATATTATATATACTTCTTTTTCACTCACCGAAGAAGAAAAATTTCTTTTTTGATGGTAGAGTTTTAGAAGTGTTCTCTTCTTTTTGCGCCTGAATGTTTTGTCTTTAAAGGTGCGCCCAGAAATCAAAAAAATTAAAGAATCAACTTTTCTATCTGCTAGCGACATCTCACAACTTCTACACTTGCTATATATATTATATATATAATATAATATATATATATATTATATAATATATAATATTATATATATATATCTATATATATTATTTTATATAATATATATATATATATATATATATATAGTCACAAGATGGGATATCAAATAAATTAAAAACGAGACAGTTCCCGGAATTCTTTTAATTTAAATAGAAACAAAAGAATCTGTTCTCCTAGGGTGCGATCTACTTCGAAGATTTCAATCTTGGTTACAAGGATTTCCAAATAATTCACAATCCTTCACAATATCTTCTGACGATTCTGTAAACACATGAATATCTTCAGACTAAAATCGGATTCTCCAAGTTATTCAGTAGTAGAATAGATTCTCAAACAATCACTTAATTATTCTCTTCAAAACGCATCCTCTTCTCAGTTCATAAATATCGTCTGTATCATAAATCGTATTCAATAGACAATACACAATTCTTCTCATGTGACTTCAGGTCACGTTCAATAAAATTCTTCTCAAGTGACTACAGGTCACGTCTACTGTTCTCAATACACGAGGTCTTCAGACGATGAATTTTGAAGGTGAGATCCACCAACTGACACGAAGTCTTCAGATGATAAATTTTGATTGAGAGAACCCACTACAGATAACCGATAGTCCAACCAATAGGTGATCATCCGACCATCCGGCATCAGACGCGTGAGAATTATCTATCTCCCATTTATAATCTCAAGTTACATCCTGGATACAGATGAGTGAAGTTAACTTTTGACTGTTTTTTTCCCATAAAATAGTTTCATTTTAATAAAAAAATATATTTCCCATTTTGTAAAATAATTTCAAATGAAATTATTTTTAAACTAATTAATTTCGCAAAAGTAAAAAATATTCTAAAATAATTAATACAATTTGTCTTGTCGACGCAGATAATCCAGTTAACGTTATATTATATATATATATATATATATATTATATTATATATATAAAAAATAATATTATATATATATTATATATATATATATATATATATATATATCTATATATTATTATATATTATATATATATATAATATATATATAATATATAGTCGATAAAATTGAGAACCTGATTAAATTTACTTTTCCAACTGTGGTGCTTCCAATTGCTCTGTATGGATTAAATATGAAGGACATAGCTTCAACTATACGTAATAAATCAAAAGACGATGCTAAATCGTTTATTAAATTTATACTAAAATATGAAGGTCTAAAAGAAATAACTTCCAAAGAAGTAGACGAAGTTTACGTAACTTCTTTACAACTTCTTGATAAAGAATTTAGTTAATTTCTGATAAAGTTTTTTGACGGAGTTTCTGGCTGTAGTGCCAGATATTGATAAATTTTAAAATGTAAAAGCAGGAGTCAGCCAAAATATTTACCGAATCCTCAACCCTGAAGTTTTTACGTCACAACTCTTGTTCGTTTGTAAAAGTTAAACGAAATGTATTAAAGATGATTTTATTTTTGTAGTCATGGAATTTTTTTGTGCCATATTTTTTTGAAGGTAACTATTTTTAGATTCAAGGAAAACAATTTATAATTATTACTATTATTATCTTCCTCCTATCCCCAGATTGGTGGTGAGGTGCGTAGCAGCAAACATCGGAACAGAAAAGTAGTAGAAGAAAATGACGCAAGTCGAAAAGAAAGCCCCCCCTTACCACTCCTTTATACCCCTAGTGAGAAGTCGTAGCAATAAAAAATCAGCTGAGTTTTCACGGACATGACGGATCTCATCTACTGTGGTTATTCTTCAATGTTGGGTTCATCCCTAGGAAAGTCGCAACATAACCCTTCACAAATACCCAATTCCTTCTGTTATGCCCTTTTCTTCTAGCCTCTGCCAAAAACTCGCATTCCTCCCTTCAGGCATTCCTTTACTGATTCAATGCATTTTTTCTTCAGTTTCCCAACCGGTCGATTCCCAGCACACTCCTGCCATACATCCGCTTAACACCGACTACTCTGTACTCTCGTTTTTTCTTCTTCACTTACCCCTTCTTCACACCACACAACTCCCAAATGCGTTCATTTCTCATTTTATCAATTCTTCTCTCACCTAACACTCCTCTAAGATTGTCCATTGGGAACACTTTGTACTTTTAGATCTACCTCTTATCCAGACCATAGTTTCACTACTATACATTAATACCGGTAGCAACATAATATCATGCAATAACCTAGCGCACCAAGGATTTATATTGCACAGCCAGTCATGCTAATTCAGACTTAACTTACATTACTTGCATCTCCATTTCCTTTTCATCAACATATATTCCTATACTTGTTCCAGTTTGATGCGCCCTCTAACATGACTATACGCGGTACTCTCCTCCTCAAACTATAACCTTACTCTTTCTTATATTTACTTTCAAACCCTCTTTTATCATCCTGCCAAACTCCCTCTATATTCCTCTTAATCTAACTTCAGATTCACAATAAAACCAATATCGTAACAATAAGCAGGATACTGCATTCTGCCTCCATTCTCCCTATCATCTTCATAACTGCCTCCTTCTCTCCTGCCACCTCCGCCTCTAATCCTTTCATAACATCTATATACAAATTAATAATCATAGAAGCTGTAACACATCCCTGCCACTTCGCTATTATATTAAACCAATCACTTTCGACTCTCCATTTATTCTTACACAAGCTTCATTATCGCTATATTATTATTATTATTATTAATTATTATTAAGTTATTATTATTATTATTATTTATTATTATTATTATTATTATTTATTACTTCATTTGAAAATACTCAGTTTTTATATTTATATAATTTTTATTTGATAAATTTTGGCGTGCAACACCCCTCCCTGAACAGGGCTCTGCCCGTGAGTGGTGGTGACAACAGTAAAATATATATATTATATAATAATAATATTATATATATATATATATATATAATATATATATATATATATTAATATATATATATATTATGATATATATATATATATATATATATATATATATATATATATAATATAGTTATAATAATATGCCGGAATTTCGGTCCGGCCGGAATTTGACATTTTTTTCGTTCCGGTTCCGGCGGAATTTTTCAAAATTCCGGCCAAACCGGAATTATTAATGTACTTGATAATTAAAAATTGGCTGGAAGGGATTTATTTTACATAACCCATTGCGAATCTTTTAACAAAATATAATGGTAGCCTTGTGGTAGTAATTCTAAACAGTGTATTACATCCTACATATATTGAAATAAAGTTTCCCAATATCTCAAATATAGGATAATAAGACACTTTTTAAATTCAAATTTAAAAATCCAAAATAAATTATTTATATATAGTATATATATAATAATTTATATATATGAATATATATACTCATATTTATATATTATATATATTAGTGATGGGACGATTAAAGTCATCGTCATCGTCATCGAAAATGGGATATTTTTTTAAAAATCGTCATCGTCATCGTCATGGCAATTTCTGCCTATTATTTTGACGATTAATTGAATAAATATTAAGAATTTTGATAATATTACTAACTAATAACTATAATAATAATAATAATAATATATAATAATAATAATATAATATAATAAATAGTAATAATATAATAATGATAATAATTAATTTTATATATATTATTATATATATATATAGTATATATAATAATATATATTTATTATATATTATATAATATTTATATATATATATATATATATATATTATATAATATCAATTAAAAAGCATCACATAATATATAATATATATTCTATATATTTATATATATATTATATTAATATATATATTATTATCCCATTTTGCTTATGGTATGTATGACATTCCAGTGCCTCATGGTTCGAATCATATCTAGATATATAATTTATACACACTCACCTCCAGAAAACATATCATATACACATCTTAAACTATCCCAACCCTCTCTAGACAATATTACAGAACATCTATCGCTTATATCCATAAGTGTTGGAGAAAGAATTTGCCCACATCGTATGTCTGGATTGGCTGAGAAGGCGGCTAAGGGACGGTGGTAGTTAGGTTGGCTGCTAATGCCTACTTATCTTTTGCCAGGGATGCTAATGCAAGGCCATGGAGAAGGTCGTGATCGCAGTAGCGCCCTTCTATCTTTCGGCGAAAATGTTGATCGTATCTGTATATGAATGTCAGAGGAATAAAGGTTGGAGCTGATGACAGAGATAAGGGTGTAGTTATGAAGGGCTAATTTGTTTTGTTGTGTGAATTTAATAGAAAACAAAGATGAAGGAAACGGTGAAAATGAGTGGTGTGGTTGGAAATGTGTTTGTGTTGTGTTGGTGTGGAAAAGGATGAGAGGGGGAATAGAAGGATTTGCATTTCTGGTGAGTGAGTTGTGGTAGAGAGCATGGTAGATTTTGTGTGTGTGTTGAGCTACTAGAAAGCTAAAGGTAAATTTAGTTTTGAAAAGGTTCAAAATTTGTGTGGGTTTGCGACATATGAAGTCCATCTGAAGGCGTAATGTCTGAAAAGGTAAGATTTTCTCTGGGATATCTGATGATGTTTGGATGGGGGGATAAGAGATGAATATATAATATATGAGTGTATCTGCCCATTCAGGATTTTTTTTACAGTTGTCACCAACTCACGGGCAAGCCCTATTTAAGGAGGGGTGTAGTACTCAAATGTTCACCATCTAGCGAAATATACGCTATGAGCACAGACGCAGGCTTTAAAGTGAGGAGATTAAAATTCAGTAGGAAATACAGAAGATGGAAGGGAATTCCACAAACAGAAGTGTGAGGAAAGAAGGAAGCACCAGCAAAACTAGGCTGAAGTTACAAAATGTCAAACAAAACTACGCTCGACGAGATAAAGCACTATATGAGCTAACGAAAGGCGTCGTAAAGGTAGAGATGGTACGCGAGTCGATAAGTTCCCTCCCTAGCCACTTGCCGCTGCGGCACCTATAGGAAAGAGATAAGCACCACATAAGCAGAAATCGGCAAAGATAGAGGGTAAGTGCCAATGGAAGTAATAACTAGTTTCAAATAACAGCTTTTTGCCGTTGGGACTCGACCTGTCCAAGCCGGGTGAAACCAGAGCCCTCCACCCCAAGATAGAAGCAGTAACTCACACCTGGCGGTGACCTTTGTATAGCTGCAGCAACTGAGAACAGGAGGAAAGTCTCACAGTCCAAACAGAAGTTTCCTTGAGGCGCCCTAGCAACCGTTGTTGATGTGAGGTTTCGCAAGACATTTTTTTTGGTTTCATGTTAAGCCAAGATGTTATATTGTACAGGAGAGACGACAGAACGTCGAAAGAGACAGGAAAATAGAAGGTATTTTGGAGAAGGAGATTTTGTAAAAGTTGGGGTTTTAAAGATTGAAATTCACAAAGTTATTTCTATCCATCCGAGAATAAAATCGGAAAGATTAAGACGAGAGGCAATGACAGAAGTAAAAGTGGGAGTAGAATTGATGATATTGACGAATGAAGGTTCGAGTCATCGGAATACGAGTGGATAGAGTTGAGGTGCAGGTGAGAAGATCATTATGGAAAAGTAAGGAATAAAGTAGGAGATAAGACAAGACCTGGCGAGAACACCCTATTAGACAGACAGAAAGAAGAAGATCGCCCATCAACAGCGATTATTGAGCGATTTGAAAGAGAGCTAGACATAAAGTAAGCAAAGAGAGGAGGAACCCAAGGAGGGAAGCTTGGAGAAGTAGAGACGTGCCATACCGGTCCAATGCTTTGGATTATGTAGCCCACCCAAGCCGTACATGGGATCGGCGTGAGTTCCATAGATGATCTAAGAAGTGAGTTGAGAAATTTCAAAGATCTTAGATAGAATACAAGTGAGAGCTTCAGGGCGATAGTTAGAAGGATAGAGCGGCTTCCTTTTCGGATAGGTTGGACATGGGAGAGCTCCAACACTGAGGGAGGGAAAGTGTTAGTATTGAGAACATAGAGAATATGATCTGAAAGAAGGGCCGACAGAGATTACCTTTTCATGGAACGAATACTAGCACCAATGAAATACGATTCGGATAAGAGGCAGGAAAATACGAGATTTACAGAAGTTGGGAGAGATGAAAGATTTGTCAGTAGGAGAGCCCAGGAGGTTAGCGCACCCTTTGATGAAAGCCAGCTTGGCTCGTCGAAGAGTATCCTGCAACGATTTCTAGCTGATGAAAATTAGGCGAGAGTGATAGGAGACGAGAATTTTTCCAACCCGATAGGCACTGTCTCTAGCTGTGGTCAGAGAGCAAGCAACGATCGAACCATGGATTATGAAGGGAGAAAGATTAGTTTTAAGAAGGAAATGAATGAGGAAAGAAAATTTAAGCTGAAAAGGAATACTGCTCATCCATCAACGGATTACAGCTCCTCTTTCTTTTAATTCTTTAAACGCCTTATTCCCTATTGAGGTAGCCAATTTGCTATCATCCTCAAACGAAACCTTACATTTAAGTCCTGGTCTAAAAATATTTTTACTGTATATATAACTAGTCTTGACCTAAGAAATCGTTACGGACACAAACATGTCTCCTCATTTCCATTAATAATAATTTTCAATTTTCATTGATTATTTTATTATTATTATATTTATATTATATTATTTTTTATGTATTTTATTATTATTATTGCAGACTGTAAGGAATCAAATTTTGATCGCTAAATAATTTCGGGAGGTTGAACCTCCTGTCTAATATATATAAACTAATATATTATTTATATATATATATATTTATATATATATATATATATATATTATTAATAATTATATAATATATATTATATATATTATTTATATATATTATTATATATCTTATATTATATATATATATATATATATATATATATATATATATTATATATATTAATATTATATATTATTAGTATATATATATTATCTAAATATACCTATATATATTTAATATTATATATATAATTATATTATAATATATATATATAATATATATTATATATTAATTACCGTAGAAAGGATATTAAAAAGAGCGAGAAATTTTTTAAATTTTTTTTTTCATTAATGTCACATTACCCTCATCATCGTCATCGGCAAATTTGCTCTATCGTCTCGTATCGTCATGGAATATTTTAATTTTTCTTCATATATTTATAGTATATATATATATATATTATAAATAGTATATATATATATATTATATATTATAATATTTGGTATATATATTATATATTATATATATATTTGCAATGAAATATTTGTCCATTTTTTTCAAAAATGCTTAATTGAGTACTTATAATAAATGACTCGTTTTGAATATTTAGCTATCCATATATCTGTAAGTAAATGATATCTGATCAGCTTAGAATAACTTCTGGAATACTGCTGATCTCTTAATTTACTATATGAAGTTGGTAACATCAATCTCTCTACTAAAGAATATTTCTACTAGGAATATTTTGGTTGAAGATCGGAGCAAACAGGTTTTACGAGTCCCCTACTTTCAGTGATTGTGATGGTGGGAACTTCATTGCAATAAAAATTATTATTTTCTGAAGATTTCAGTGATTTGGGGTCATTGATATGGCAATTTTTTGGGGAAGAAATTTTCCTAAGACACTTGTTTTCCACGCTCGATTTCTTTCGCTATTTTTGGGGTTTTCAGGTTATTAAAATACAGGATTCTTCTTTTATTACTATCTCAAATTTGACTTCCAGATTTTCTCTTCGGTGATGATTTTCCATATGTTTAATGGCATTGTATTAAATGTTTTTTGGTGAAGCTACCTATAGTTTTATTTTTTTGTGGCATATTTTACACTCTATTAATGAATTTTGTACATTATTATAATTAAAAAGCTTTTTTTACGAATGATGCATTTTAAAAACAATTTTGTGAGGTTTTATAGTGCCAAACCTGTAACCATTAAATGAATAAAGCTTTGGAATAAAGCCTGATAATATATAATTATATATTTATAGTATATTATATCATATATATATATATATTAATTATTATATAATATATCTATATTATATATATCTTTTATATTATAATATATATATTAATATATATATATATATATATATATTATTTATTTGCAAAAAACAAAAAGTTATTAGGAATCTTTCATTTTTTACTTAAACTGTAAAATTTGCAAATTTTGTAAATCTATTTAAACTCAAAAATTTGTCTAAATGGAAATCTATCATTTGATTTGTATGAAATTTTCGGTGTAGATAAGCTGAATGAGTTACAAAACTTCAATAGATCTATTAGGTTTGTAACGTTTATTGTACCATCAGCGTCAGGATTGAGTGTTTCGCGAAAGGAGGCGAATATTATCATTTTGGATTATTTTTATTTTTATAAAATTTAATTAATTTAAGAATAATTCTATTTGAAATTATTCAATACGAAATGGGAAATATATTTTTTATTAAGGTGAAATTATTTCATGGGAAAAAAAAGAGTCAAAAGGTGACTTCGCTCATCAACATCTTGGATAATTAATTCCCACGCGGTCGATCTCTCATTCAAAATTTATCATCTGAAGACTCCGTGTCGGTCGGTGGATCTTTCATTCAAAATTCATTGTCTGAAGACTTCGTGTTGTCAACGATCGTTCATTTATATTTGGTCATTTGAGAAGAACTGTGTATTGAGAACATTAGAGGTGACCTGTAGTCACTTGAAAAGAATTATATTGGACATGGCCTGAATCCACTTGATTTAGAACTATATTTCACATGACCTGAAGTCACTAGAGAATATTGGACGTGACCTGAAGTCACTAGAGAATATTAGGAGTGACCTGAAGTCACTTGAGGAGAATAGTGGAATTATATTAAACGTGACCTGAAGTTACATGAGAAGAATTGTGTATTGTCTATTGAATACGATTTATGATATGGATGATATTTGTGAATTAAGAAGAGGACGCGTTTTGAATTAAGAGATTGTTTGAGGATTAACCTGGAGAGTCCGGTCTTAGTCTGAAGATATTCGTTTATTTACAGAATCATTTGAAGTAATTGTGAAGGTTTATGAATTATTTGGAAACCCTTGTAACGAATATTGAGATTTGCGAGGTAGATTACACCCTACACGAACAGACTCTTTTGTTTCTATTTTAATTAAACGATTTCCGGGGATTGTCACGTTTTTATTTATTTGATATCCCATCTTGTGACAAGGTTTATACCTCCTTTAAGGAAACGTTTCGATTATGACCTTCAGAGTTTCTGGGCTTTGCCCCCAAATTGCAAATGGGTTAACTTTCCTAATTTTCAGCAGATTGGCACCAAATAAAACAAGCAAATTGAAGTTTTGCTTTTTTCTATAAAAATGTCAATTTCAAATGTTTTTCTATGACTGTATTGATTTGCATTGTATTTTCATTTGAAGAAAAACCATGTTTCAGTTCACCTCTTATAATTGCATTGTTTTATCTATATTTCATGTCCAAAATACTATTTTGAATATTTATAGATAGTAAATTACACTGATTAAAGGAAAAATGTATTACATAATTATATAAAAAGTATTAATGTAAGTAGTTTAAAGTGAATATAAATTCGCATAAATTTTGATATCAAATGCATTTTAAATATCGAAAAATACAAGATTTGTTAATATTATCTTTCAGTAAAAATAAAGAAAAATCATACATTTTTATCCTTATGTATATACTCAAGATTATATATATATATATATATATATATATATAAATATATATATAACTATATTATATATATATATATATATTATTATTATATATATATATATATATATATATAAAGCTAAATAGTAAATATGTCAAAAAAAAATAAATGGATTATTCTGTATTTTCATAAAAATATAGTTTAACTTCATCTGCAATTTTGAAAGATTTTGAGCTTTGGTTTTGAAAAAAAAATGGCATCTGCCTTAGTCCGAAATTCAATGCGTTGGAGAGAAGTTTAAGAAGTTCTTCTGCCAGTGCTCCAGCCTCTTATGGCACATCAGCTATTTGACATTTTTTGGGATTCACACAACCCAATTGAAAGTATTGAATCAAGCTCTGGAAAGTTATCAGAGAACCACTTCCTGAGCTTGGTAAGATGCCCAATAATTGGATTCTTGATGTCAATAAAAGAAATCTTCACAATCTTCCGGAAACATTTCACTTTAGAGAGGCAGCTATCTTAATTATGTTATATACATTGTGGCTCAAATACAAACGCTTAGATCTAAACTCCAAATGTTGAAATCTTTTTCCTGTACAAAATATTAAAATTTTAACTATCTTAACCCAAAACCCAAGATACATGTAATAACTTTATGATCATTTGTGTTGGTGTCTGTTGAAGTATTATCCAACTCTCAATTCATACAAAAAAAAATTCAGTTATAATAAAATAAAAATGTAAGCATGTAATTCTATATTAATAAAGCAATAATAATAATAAGTATTATTTTGGATTATTATTATTTCATGCCACATTTTCTTTTAGAAAGAAAATGTTTCCCGAAGGTTTTAAGAATAAAATTATAAATTATAATTATGTAATTAAAATATATTGTATTGTTTTTTTGTCATAAATTGGAAGAAAATATTTCCTTTGACATTTATTTATAAATATAATACGGCTTTATTATTATTATTATTATTATTATTATTATTATTATTATTATTATTATTATTATTATTATTATTATTAACTAATCATTTTTATTGCTTTATTAATATAGAATTAAATCTTTTAAATTTTTTTTCTTTTATTATAACAATATATTTTTTTGCAAGAAGTAACGAAATCAGTAGACTAAATATTACAGTCAACTTTGTGTTTATCAATATGCCTTTTAAGAACCTTCTGATTGCATTCGTAACTGCACTCTGTCACATTTTATACAACATTATATATATAATATATATATATTATTAATATAATATATTATATATTATATATATTATATATATATATATATATATATATATATATATATTATTATATAATATATATTTGCAAAAAACTTTACTTTGACGTAAATGATGTTATGTGATGAAATACCCTTGGCAATATAAAATTTCTTTATTAATACATTTAAAAAAACTTTACACAGAATAAAATAAAGATCACAATATATACACAATGATAGTTTCAATTTTAGCTTTCGTCTAACATAGTTTGAAAGACCTCTTCAGAAATGAAAAGCAGGAACTAAAATATTATTTACATTAAAGCTACGAATAAAACATTGGTTGGTTAGTTGTTTGAAAATCCTTCCTCTTGATGTCCTTCAAGAAGTTTGAAGTGAGCAAAATTGGAATCGAATACTCGTCCAATTTCCACCTCTCTTGCAGCATTTGTTAAAAAATAAATTTTGTATTATAAATAATAACTGATTCGTATCATTTTTTTTTTTAATAGTGACTTATTTATGGGGTTAATTTGATTTTAAAATTGATTTTATGGTTCTTAACTGATCGATGTGTGTGTGGTTAAAGCAGAGTTTTCGGAATCATTGATTAAATCTTGCTTGTGTTGGTACATTCTTCTTAGATGATCATTAGTTTCTCCGACATTACAGGATATTGGGGGTTGGAAAATCTTTTTAAAAAATTTTTTTAATACATTTTGTTTGGGAGATGTTGTTTAATTTTATAATTTAAGATTTACAGGATGGGAAGATAAGTTAAATTAGTTTTTGCGTTAGGGGGATTACTATTATAATATTTTAATTTTGCTTTGTGGTAAGCTGAATAGATGAAATGCTGAGGATAATTAAGTTTTGTGAACGTAGAAAAAAGAAATTTAGTTTCAGTTGGTAGATTAGTAGGGGAACAGATATTAAATGCTCTAAGATAAAGAGATGTGAGAGTAGCTAATTTGGTACTATAGGGGTGTGTAGAAAACCAATGTATATATGATGAAGAAGTTGGTTTTCTATAGACAGAAAAAGAAAGATGTGTAGAGTTTTTCCAAGAAATTAGTGTGTCTAAGAAAGGTAGAGAAGAAGGTTTTTGGGTAATTCAATGTGCTGAAAGAATAGAAGGATGAAATGTTTTTTATTAGTGTAAAATGTCATTGAAATTAGTAGTCTTTGGAATAGAACAGAAGACATTATCCACATAGCGAAGCAATGTGGAGTTGGAAAGGAGGGGGTGATTGATTATATACTGATGTTCAATTAGCTCCATAAAAATATTACTTATAGCTATGTTCGAGAGTAAGAAGAATAAGTTTTTTAATAAGAATAAAGTAATTTAACTCGAAATTATTTTCTAATAAATATTTTCTAAAAGATCAAGTGTAAAATGAACAGGGACAGATGTAAATAGGGGGATGC
>JABUQX010088347.1:0-45563 GCA_015478945.1 Trachelipus rathkii
GGTACTGTTTTTTATTATGAATGATTCGATGAATTTTCTTTTGTCCGTATTTTGTATGGTTTGTATAATAGCAAGGGAGTCTATATTTATGGTATGGTTTGAATTTTGCCGGTGTTTAACTAATGCTGAGGTTTGTTTGTCTAGGTTTAAATCATTTAAATTATATTGGAACATAATATAAATGAACATATTGCAATTCAACCAGATTTTAATGTAAAGGAAGAATCTTTATTAACCGAATTCTGCTAATTCACTTTGCCGCCAAAACGACCAAGTTTCGCGCCTAAATTATAAAAAGCCCGGGAATAATGTTACCAATAACTAATTTTTGTAATTTTATAGTTTTAAGAAATACATATTATATAATATATATTTATATAATATATATATATATATATATATAATATAATATAGTATATATATATATATATATATTATATAATATACATTTTGATGTACTATCATAAAAATAAGAATAAAAATAATGTTAACCAAATATTAATATAAAAAGTATATTAATTTGTATATTAATTCTATACCATGTAATAAAAGAATTTTGTAATAAGATGCATCTAAAATTAATGTTAACAATAAGCTAAACTATCCAAACTATCCCAGGAGAATAAAAAAAATCCAATAAGAGAAGTCGTTTAAAACAAACCAACAAGTGTAGTTGCGTTTCTCCAATAATATGATAAACCGATAAGATGAATAAGAATGAAAAGAAGGAAGGAAAAAAGCTCCGAAACCGACAAGACCACGAAGAAAACTGAGACGGAACTCACGACATCACAAATACAACCTATACAACTTTGAAGTGGAAGCAATCCAATATTAACAAACTGCAAACTTCTTTTACTTTAAAGCTGGTGAACCCGGGAAAGAAGATACAGCCTTAAAACGACGCCTACAGACAACAAACAACAGTGAAGACGGGAACTTCAGTCCTACCGTTAATCCCAGGCCTACCAGCCCTTGATTTTAACGTCACTTATTTTTTCCGTCGATACTAAGACCAAATTTAGGATGTCAAAATAATGAATACTTTCAAGCAACGTACAGACCAGTGAAGACGGGAGCTTCAGTCCACACCGTTAATCCAGGTCTCACGAAACCTCAGATTAATGTAATATTTTCCCGTCGACACTAAAGTACCAATTTCAAGATGACACAATAACGAAAACCTTCAATGCAACATACAGACCAGTTAAAACTGGAACTTCAGTCACACCGTTAATCCTAGTCTACCCAATCCTAAACTTAATGCTGACTCTTTCCGTCCACACTAAAAAACGAATTTCAAGATGTAAATACAAATAAATACCTTCAAGCAACATATTATACCATGAAGCAGGAACATCAGTCAAACGTTATTCGCCAGGTTGCCACCTCAGTAATAACGTACTATTTTTCTGCCGACGACCAGCAAATTAAAACAAGATGTCCATCGAAGTTCCTGATGCCATTGATGACCTGGTGTCTTCTGATGTCCATGATGTTCCGATGTCCATGAACCCCTTTATGTCACTGATGTATCTGATGACCATGACGTTCCAACCCTTAATGAAGAATCCCTCCACGCCGAAGTGACACTTTTATAAATAGTCACTCTCGTGTTTATTAATATGAAACCTTTTTATAGTTCACGTTAAAAAATAACGTTTCCTTAAAAATAAATCTAATGGAAATCGTTTTTTTCATATATCTTTCATATTATAATTAAGCAATAAGGTTATATTTTGACCATTTTGAATAAAATAACGTGTTTGGTGTTAAAAATATACTTAAAAAAGAGTTCATCAAATACCTTTTGTCATAATAAACTGTTCCTTAATATGAGTTGATGGCAACTTCTGTACATCTCCCCCATTTTTTAGCAAATCTGCTAATTTCACTTTGGCCCGCCAATACCACAAAGTTTTCGCTCCTAAAATTATGAAAAAGCCCGGGGACGATGTTCCAGTAAACCTGTTTTAATGTTAATTGTATTAGTTTTAAGAAATATAAATATTCTATCGTACAATGTTGGTAAACCACTAGTTTAATAAGATGAAAATGTTTTTTTTTAAATTTTCGATTTTGAATATATTATATAAAATAAGAAAATAAAATTTATGTAACCAAATAATTAAAGATATTTTATGATATTGGCATATTATTTAATACATATTATATAATTAATTTTTTTTTTTGTAAATTTTTTTTGTAATAAGATGCATCTAACAATAATGTAAAAGTAACTAAACTAATCCAACTATCCCAAGAGAATAAAAATCCAATATAGTTTTTCCCTTAAACCAACAAGAAGGCAGTTCGTTTAAAAAGGAAACAAATCATGAAAAGAAAACAGAGAAAAAACTCCGAAACAGAAACCCAGCTTTTTTGAAGTGGAGGAACATTCCAAAAGATCAACTACCCACGAACTTCTTTCCCTTTATATATTGGTATACACAGAAATAGAGAGAGTATATATATATATATATATATAATATATTATATATTATATATATATATAATATATATATATAAAGTAATTAGGACAACTTCGTAGCTTAACATCTGTGTATATATATTCTACCTCTGGTAACGGTTTATCGTGCCCGTACTAATTAATTTTGGCCGCACGCCCCAGGTGGTGAACGTAACTCGCCGTAAGATAAGAACGAGCAAAAGCTCGCTTTCCTTAAGTGTCCCTGCAACCTGTGGCATCACTACTTATATATATATATATATATATAATATATATATATTAATATATAATATAAATATATATATTATATATATATATATAAATATATAATACTAAATATATATATATATATATATATAACCACCGCAAACACAGTCTTCAGCTTTCTCGGAAGGCGATCGTTCGCCATTTCTTTTCAGTCGTTTAGAATACGAAATTGGACGTAGTGAAACAGATGAGGCCTTCTTTGAGATCCGTCAAAAAGATGAGTTCGACATAAATTCGATTAATAATTGGGCCGATTTTCCCTATGACTCCGATTTTGGTAAGCGATAAGCTGATATCCATCTAACGTATTTCGTTGTTTTTTCTATTTTATTTAATCTTATCTATCTTATATACTATTAATGAACATTAAACATGCCATTTTCCGCGCCCTTTTTTAAGACCAATTTTTATCATAACTTATTTCTGCCTTTATTATTGGCCCGTTTTATCGTTGCGAACGTAGCTAGCTTTATGCGCGTGCGTCAGCACACGCTCGAAGACAAGCTCTAGCGCTCGCGTTGTGGGAACCGCTTGTCCTTATTATAATTCTTGTTTTAATATTTAATAAATTTATGTTTAAACAGATGATTCAAATCCACCAGAGATTAGCAGCAGTGTTCAGTTGGCGGGTGCCGGAGGAATCGCGACGGCATATGTATCAAAAAACTTTAAACTCTCGATGGAAAGTAAGAAAAAAGTTTTTAATAATTATTATATTTATGTTCAAACAGATTTCTCATATTCACCGAAGGGGAGCAGCATTGTTCAGATGCCGGGGGCCAGAGAAGCCGCAACGGCAGATGTATCACAGGACCTTAAGATTTTGAAGGAAACTAAAAAAATGTACAATTACAAGAAATTGAGATCTTTGAGTCTTGCGTAGCATCTGTTGGTTCTTGAGGCGTTGCTAATGTTGCCATCATTTTTTGGCTACTTGCCTTTCTTGTAGTTGGTGGTTATTGAGGGGCTGTTGTGGCTCCTCTGGTTATTATTAAATTTTTATTTCTGTTACATTTAATAAAATAGTAGTATATATAGTAATATTTAATAAATTTATGTTCAAACAGATGCTTCAAATTCACCAAAGGGAAGCAGCATTGCTCAGATGTCGGAGACCAGAGAACAGGTCTGAGCATTTACAACTAAAATAACGATGTGTAAACAACGGACGCAAGCAGGTCGCTTTCACAGAAACTAAGATTTTTTTGGAAAGTAAGAAATAAGTTTATTATTATTATTATTATTATTATTATTATTATTATTATTATTATTATTATTATTATGTGAATTATTAGTATTATTATTATTTTACTATAGGTAACGTGAGTATTCCAGAAAACGAATGGAAGCTGGAAATCAGCGTCGCGAGTTCACCATTACATCCACCTACACTACCTGTTAACTCACCATCTAAAACTCTAATTTCTCAGGGAAAAGGTAAGAACATTTATTATCCTCTGTATAATATTAATTTTAAGCATGCCTTTTTTCGTGCTCTTTTAGCTAACCTTTTTCATCGTCACCTAATTCGATCTTTTTATTTGCCCACTTTGACGAAATGAAATCTTATAATAGAATATTTTTAAAAAATATTTCCGGATATTTCTTTATTTCTTGTTTTTCTTTTTGAATTATATTTTTTCATCTGAATTTTTTTTGGGAAAACATAATATTGACGTTTATTGTTATCGTTTTTATTCTAGTATTCACGAAAACCTCGAGTGAAGTAAGTTTTTCACAAACGTCTTCTATAATCGTTCAGAGCCCAACGACACCACCATGTTCACTACCAATTTCGTCCCAATCTTATAAACTTAGAACAAGAAATCGAAAAAACAGGTGCGTCCTCTCCGATGATAGCGAGGAGGAGGCGTTTCAACAGGCAAAACAGAAGCCAGGGACTAGATTAAAACTGGTTGTAGTGACGCAATCACTTAATTTGTTCTTTTTTATATATATTATTTTTCTAATTTTAACCTCTTATCTGTGGTGAACTCTATATTTGAGTTTCGTCAATATATATATTATATAGTATATATATATAATAATATATATAATATATATAATATTTTATATATATATATTTATATATTATATTATTATATTATATATATATATATTATATATAGTTATAATTATTATAGTATACCTTCGGCCTAAGGGATCACGTGTAGATCCCTCCGTATTTTTTTTATCGGATATATAGGAGTGTGTGTTAAGAGGCTCTGATCTCGGCTCTCGTATAGATGTGAAGTTGATGTAAGGTAGATGTATTCTCGCTAGGTAGAGTTGAAATATGAAACATGTAGATACGGTTGGTTGTCGTGAGAGGTTCAGCGATACCGAGCATATTGTTGCGGAGTAGTGAGTTTGAGCATGGGCTGTAGGATGGGTGTTTTCTGTGAGGTGTGTTCGTAGTCGGGAAGTGTCTTGCTCAGAGGATGTTTGAGCTGTTTATCGAGGGCTGCATTGTGCTCTCTGCGCTGAGAATGTTATGGATTATTGTAGTTCGTTCTTTATTAGTTGAGTTTGATGTTTGTACTTTATGAGATGGTACGTGGTATGTAAGTGGATGGGTTGTGTCGTGTGAGTGTGTTTTAGTCTTTGAATGGTAGCTTGGTCTGTATTAGAAGTCTATCGCATAATAATTGATGGTAGGATCAATTGTCTCTATCGGGGTTTTGTTTTTTTGATGGTTGTGCCTGCGTCTTGTCGTTGCTCGTTTTTGTTCCTCTGTGGTGCTGGAGATCGTTCGCTGCTCTGATGGTTCTAGAATGTCGTGTGTATCATTGATTACGATCTTGGGGGTCTGCGTGACAGAGAACGATACTAATGTGCTGGGAAATGGTTTGAGAATATGCGAGTGTGATGTTCTGATAGGAGTATTATCGTCAGAAGAGGATCATAGATGGGAGTTTTTGGCGAGGGTGGTTTTGGTCTCGGTCCTGGATGTCATGTGTATATATATATATGGGTAAGACGGGAGTCTGTCTCGATATATTATTCTGGGGAAACGTCTTCGGTTCTTGCTGCGCATGAGCTTTCGATTTGCTATCGTGAATGACATTTAGCGGCTAAATATGTGTTGGATTGATGTCGATGTGAGTAGGTTTATATGTTAGATATCATATTGCGCAGCTCTTGTGCTCCTCGTCGCGCAGTTGATGCAGATAGGTGATAGCCCGAGTGTATATATCAGTGTGCTCACGCTATTCTTAATGTCGTATAGAGGTTACTGTGATATGTTCTGAGAGTTGTGCATGGCTTCGATGGTTTGTCGCTTTGGTGTGCTTAGCGCGGCTGTTAATGTCCCAGCAATTATTCTGGTGTCGGCAGATTAACAACTCGAACTGCTGATAGAAAAATTTGTCGCAACCTACTCGTACAAATTCAGGTAGAGAGGGGAAGAATGGATAAGTATAAAATCATTCCTTCATACACGCGGTGAAGGTAGTTCGTGTGGTTTGTAGTGTGTGGTTGGGTTGGGGACTCTTCTGGTCACTCTACTGCTATACACAGCAAAAATGATGTTTATATGGATTCTTGCTTGTCTTCAGTACTCCGTATGCTATTACGAGTAGAGAGTATTATAGTTCTTGCGATACGTAGGCGTATTTTTGTGTGTTTATTTTGTGTGTTGCTTTTTTTGAGTGTGGAATTTTATAAGGAGGTCGGTCGACGGCATATGTATCAAAAAACTTCAAAGCTCTCGATGGATAAGTGAGAGGAATAATTGTGTGTAATGTGAATTATGGATATTTGTATGTAGTGTTCGCCGGCGGTGTAAATATACTGTGTGGATATTTATAGATAGGAAGTTATCTGTCTCTCGTTAGGCAATGATGCGTTAATGAGTTGTGTGTGTAAATGTGTGCTCGCTGACGTATTGGTTCTTGTGACGCGATTGCGTCTCTCTTTTGATTGTGATTCTGGGATTGTTAATGAGCTGCCGAACCGGTATACTGTGTGTTCGGTGTCTTTTGACGCTTTTGAATCTTTAAGGCTTTTTAGAAAATTTATTGAGCTGACGTTTGATTAACGTGTTGCTGTTTGTTGTGTGTATAGTGTGTATTGTTTCGTTTTCAGTGTGGCCGCTGATAGGTGTGTGATCTGTGTAGCTGATTGCCACTTGTGTTTGAGCGTGTGAGAGTGAGTTTTGGGCTCGTCACGATTCTTGATTAAGGAACTGTGTGAGTGTGATAGATCAGTGATGTGGGATAGAGCGTAAAACGCAAGTTTGCTCGCTTGGGGTTCTCGGTCTCGCGGCTCCGAGTGTGAGAGCTTGTGATGTGGTAGGCTTTGCGAACTCGAGTTGCGAGATATACAGAGCCAGGGTTTAGATGTTATTCGTTGGGTGTAGGGATACGTGCAACCACTTATAGTTGGAGTGTTGTGTTGGGTTTTCTGTTTCGTGGGTGTTGGTTGTGGTGGTTTTTGTGGATTTTTTCTTTTTTTAGATAATGTATGTTATCCATTGGTTAGGATGCGTCCCATGTGGTGTTAGGCTTCTTTGTTGGTGTGTGGAGTATTGCTATTAGTTTGTGGAGTTCTTTGTTCTCCTCAAAGTGTTGTTGAGATGATTTTAGTGTAGTTGTAGATGTGGCGTTGTTGGTAGTTGTCTTGGGTTGTTTGGTCATTGGTACCGGTTGTATAGGGGTTTTCTGGGTTGTTGATGGTTGGGTGGGAATTATGATGCGTTGATAGAGGTGGATTTGCGGTGTAGGGTTTTTGTGTTGGTTTTTGGGATTGTGGTGGTAGCTTTTGCTTGTTATTGAATGTGTGTGGGGTGTTTTGGTTGTTAGGTTTGGTTGCGTTGCGGTTGAGTTGGTTGGTGTTAGTTATATGGTGAGTGGAGTGTGTAGTGTATTGAGTTTTGGTGTGAGTGTTTTATGGTGGTTGGTTGCTGTGTATTTGTGTGGGTGTAGTCTGGATGTAGTTTATTATGGTTGTTGTGTGATATGAGGGGTGTTCTATTGGATTATTGTGTGAGGTAGGTGGGTGGTTGTATTTTTGTGTGTATGAGTTTTGTGGTAGTGTTGGTCTTGTGGTTTGGTGTTTATGTAGTTTGCTGGTTGTGAGTTGTTGAGTAGCGTTCGACTGGTAGGCCTGGATTGGCATGGGCGTTGTTAGTTGTGTGTAGGCGGTCCTGCCTGGTCTGGTGTTTCTAGTTCCGTAGCGGGGGATGTTCTAGGTGGCTGGTGTTTTTGTAGTAGCTCTGCGCTGTGAGGTTTGGATCTTGTTGTTGTTGTGAGGTTCGGTAGGTGATATATTGTTTAATGGGAGAACGTGCTGTTCGGGATATGTGTGGTAGGAGTGGTAGAGTCTGGTGCTGGGGTCTGCAATAAGAGACGATTGCTGCCGAGGGGATAAAAAAACAGAACGTGGCAGAAGATATCAACGACAATAACAACATGCGAGACAAAGTTTTTTTTCGGAGAAGCTGCAAATTGTGCGATTATCGGCGATTTCCGCTGAAAGGATTATAGTTCTTATATTAACTGTTAAAGGCATGAGTACGATAAAGGAATATCGATGAACTTAATGAGGTCGATAAATCACAAATTATAACAATTCAGGGGTTGTTATTGGCCTCTCTTAACTTTGCCGCTGGACGTCGCTCGATAGATTGCATCATGATGCGATTGGGCTGTGTACAAGACGTCCTAACTAAATGGGTTGATAAAGTCATTAAAGCAAACTCAAAGAACATAATATTCGAGTTGCCGACCTATGTCGATGAAACGGCAAGGTCGGTAAAAACGTCGAAATATTTCGGAAACCCCCTTCTTGCCCAGGCTTTAATTTTCTACGTGAATGACATTTTATCAAAATATCTGGGAAGGGAAGTTACGACCAACGATTTCCTTTTCCTAACAGAGGAAGGAAATCACATCACCTTAAAAAGTTTAATCAACTCATGCAATTCGCTTGGGGGCTAGTATTCCCACATTATTCTGGTCCCGATAACAACTAGAAACCTGAATAGAAAAATTTTGTCCGTAACCTACCCGACAAATTCAGTAGAGAGGGAAGATGGATCTAAAAACATTCCTCAACACGCGATGAAATTCGGTAGGGGTTGGGACCTCGTCACCTACCTCAACAACAAAAAATTATATGGATCTCTCAGACCCGACAACGAAAGAGTGTTAGTTCTCGAAGAGCAATTGAGGAATTTAAAGGAGTTGCGACGGCATGTGTATCAAAAAACTTCAAACTCTCGATGGAAAGTAAGAAAAAGTTTTTAATAATTATTATATTTATGTTCAAACATATTTCTCAAATTCACCGAAGGGGAGCAGCATTGTTTAGATGCCGGGGGCCACAGAAGCCGCAACGGCAGATGTATCACAGGACCTTAAGATTTTGATGGAAACATAAAAATGTACAATTATTAAAATCTTACGGTCTTGTGATGCATTTGTTGGTTCTTAAGGCGGTGCTAATGTTGTCATCAATTTTTGGCAAAGATTTTTGCTCGCCTTTCTTGTACTTGGTGGTTATTAAGGGACCGCTGCTGCTCCTTTCGTTTTTATTAAATTATATAAACATATATAAAATTTCGATTATATTATTATTTTTAATGTATTGATTTTTGTTCAAATTTTTTTTTATCTTTTTTAAGAAGTAGAAGAAAGATGCATAATCGATGAGCGGAAAAACGTTTTTTCCACTACTCCTCCATCAATAACCCCTACAACAGGTTCGAGCATTTACCACAGAATAACGGAATCGGTAAAAAATTATCCAATTGGTTTTGTGATAATTACCCAAATTTTTTGAAATGTAAGGAATAAGTTTATTATTATTATTATTATTATTATTATTATTATTATTATTATTATTATTTATTTATTTATTTATTTATTTTATAATTATTATTATTATTATTATTATTATTATTAAATTATTATTATTATTATTTACTATACGGCTAACGTGAGTATTCCAGTAACAAATGGAAACTGAAATACAGCGCGGCGAATGTACACCATAACATCCACCCTACGAATACTGGCTGTTAACTCAGCCATCTAAAACTCAAATTTCTCAGGGAAAGGTGAAGTATACATTTATTATCCTGCTATATCAATTAATCCTTTTACCCCAGCGGGCAAAATTATGCCCGCGGCTTAATATTTTTATGCCCGCGACCTGTTTGACATACAATTATTTTTTTTTCTTTTGGACTTATTATTTTACTTTTTTCTTTTTGACTTATTATTTTTTTATTTTAATATTTTTTTGTTTATAATTTATATTAAATATAAAAAAATAAATATTGTATTAAAATATTAAGTAATGAAAATTAAGAAACTATATTATTATATATATATATATATATATATTTTAAGCCTATATAATATATACTAATATATATATTATATATATTATATATACTATATAATATTGGCCCGTCACATGAAAAATCTTCTAAAATTGGCACGCATTTTAAACAATGTTCTACGCCTCTGCATCTATAGTAATATAATTTTAGCATGTCTTTTTTCGTATCTTTTAGCTAATCTTTTCATCGTCCCATAATTCCTATTTTTTGCCACTTGAGCGAAATGAATTCTGGACAAGCTTTTGTCATTTTTAATTGGATATCATTACGTTATTTTTACCTACAGAAAATCGGAGAAGTTGCCTTTGAAATCATTTTTTTTCTAAATTGACAGTTAGTTTATTTGATTTCAATTTCTTTATAATTTTAACAGCAGTTGAAATTTTCAAATAACTCAAATATAATCAAAATGATTACAATCTCTATCATATACCACAGATAAGCTGTTCTATTTCCTTTTGTTTACCATAGTCTCCCATAAAAATGTTTTTAAATCTTTCGAAATTCTTCGAATTACAGATTTTTTCTACCACAGCATTTTAGAAAAAATACGTGACAAAAAACTCTCGCCGAATATAATGTGAGGCACTTTGTGGGTAGCCTCTCAGATTAACCTGTTATCGGTTATTGAAAAATTTCTCGACTACGCCATCATAAATAAAGACTTGAGTATTGGCCTCATCATCAACGAAGAGGTCAAAGAACCCCGCGAAATAATAGTCGCCGCTAAAAAGGATCTCCGAGGAGAAAAAAACAGAAACCCGTCAGAAATTCAACGACAAATAACAACATCAGACGAGTTCGAGAAGCTCAAATTTTGCGATATCGTCGATTTCCCTGAAAGTGATATAGTTCTTATATTACTGACTAAGATGAGTACGATAAAGGAATACGATGAACTTAATGAGGTCGATAAATCACAAATTATAACAATTCAGGCGTTGTTATTGGCCTCTCTTAACTTTGCCGCTGGACGTCACTCGATAGATTGCATCATGATGCGATTGGGCAGCGTACAAGACGTCCTAACTAAATGGGTTGATAAAGTCATTAAATCAAACTCAAAGAACATAATATTCGAGTTGCCGGCCTATGTCGATGAAACGGCAAGGTCGGGAAACCCCCTTCTTGCCCAGGCTTTAATTTTCTACGTGAATGACATTTTACCAAAATATCTGGGAAGGGAAGTTACGACCAATGATTTTCTTTTCCCAACAGATTAAGGAAATCACATCCCCTATAAAAAGTTTAATCAACTCGTGCAATTCGCTTGGGGGCTAGTATTCCCACATTATTCTGGTGTCCCGATAACAACTCGAAACCTGAATAGAAAAATTTTGTCCGTAACCTACCAGACAAATTCAGTAGAGAGGGAAGATGGATCTAAAAACATTCCTCAACAGGGTGAAATTCGGTAGTAATGATAAAAAAGTAATGATAAATTTTCACCTCTAAAGAGTATTTCTAATAGTTTGTTTTTAAATATTTATTTATAAACAAAGATACCAACCTTTTATAACAGCTTTCTTTAAATAAAGAGGACATTGAAAAAATTTTCATAAAGAGGACATTGAAAAAATTTTCTTCTAAAATTATTTCTTTAGTTTGTTTTTAAACATTTGTTTATAAAAACCGATATTAGAAAAATTAGAAACAAAAACCTTAAAATAAAACATTTATTAAAAAATATTCTTACATAAAATACATACAACAAAAATTACTCAAATGATATATATTATATACATCGATATATTATATGTGGATTAAGAAAAACATAATAAATACTAAGGAAATGAAAACAATAATTTTATTTATATTTGAAATGATGTAATATAAATTGTAACGGCTTTAATTAAACCATAAATGTTTAACTTAAAATATTTTACTCGCTTATGTTTCATACAAAAGAACCTTATTTGATATGTTAAACAGGGTCGGTGTGGTGTCTCGTGTTTGTGTGTGTGTCTTGTGTGTGTGTGTCGTGCGTCGTGTGTGTGTGTGTGTGATGTGTGTGTGTGTGTGGTGTGTGCTTGCGTGTGTGTTGTGTTATGTGTGTTTCTTCAAATAATAATAATCAATAGGCATATCATGTCAAATAACACTACCCAGCTATTATACTATAACAATTAATAAAAACATAATAATAACAACCTAAAAAATACAATAAAAATATTAACACATAATAATAATACATAATAATCAATAATTAAATCCTATATACTTTTAACAAAACAAAATAAAAACATAATGTAAAGTTAAATACTATGAGAATATAGCAGTATAACATATTCAACGTTCACACACACGTCAAACAAACCTCATGCAGTTAAAGCAGTAAAATAGTAAAAGACAACATAACAGGGCCATTACTAAATCCCTGCTTGCTATTAACACCCTCTATTGATTTTACCCTCGATTTACTGCTCTTAACGGTATGTGAATGTTAAAAATATGTCTGAGTTAAAGCAGTAAAACATATGAGTTTAAAGCAGTAAAACAGTCAGTAAAACAAAGCACTACTAATCCCTTTGTTTTTACTGTAACACCTCTATTGATTTACTCGATTTTACTTGCTTTTTACAGTATGTAAATGCTTAATAAATATGGAGTATAAAGCAGAAAACATATGACGTTAAAGCAGTTAAAGCAGAAAACAACCAAGCCATTTCTAGTCCCCTCTTGTCTGCCTATGTAAACAACCTCTCATAGTACTTCTATGATTTACTTGCTTGCTAAGTATACGTAATGTAACTTCACAATTATGTGAGTTAAAGCAGTAAAACATTATGTAGTTAAGCAGTAACAAGCAGTAAATACAAAAGCATTACTAATCTCCCCTTGCTCTTGCCAATAGTACATACACACTTCTCTCTGATTTTATACTGATTACTGCTCTTCTAGGTTATGTCGCTACTCTGCTTAACTAAAATATTGAATGTTAAAACAGTTAGAAACCATATGAGTTAAGCAATGCAGTTATCACAGCAGCTAAAAAAAGCCATTACTAGTCCTCTCATTGTTGCTATGATAACACCTCTACTTGATTCGACTGATCACCGCTTCGTAAACTTGGTATGTAATCTGTGCAATAACATATGTGAGTCTAAGCAGTAACAACCATATCGAGATTTAAAGCAGTATCAGCCAGTAAAACAAAAGCAACTACTAATCCTTCTTGTTGCTTAGAACACTACTTCCCTCACACTATGGATTTTTACTCGTTCTACTGATCTAAGGTTCTGTCAAACAGTAACATTGTTTTAAAATTTTCTAACATAATTGAGTAATAAATAGAACTGCAATTATATAACAGCCACTCTGGCTTTTCTTCTTTCTCCTTCCCATCTTTCTTTCCATTATTGTATATTTGATATAACTTCATTAAATAGATTTACTAATTTTTAATGTTATTGCCAGCTTTTCCTGGTCTTTAGAGTGTAACTACACGACTTCAGTACTCGACTCATCAATTGTGAATTAGTCGCTGATTGATGGAGCTTTACCCCCAAACACTCCTCTGGATACCGTTCCTTTGAATCCTGACTCAATTTTTTATTTCTAAGGTAAAGGCGCCTGATATCTTATATGTGTCTATCTGCTATTACTATATATATACATGTGGTGTGTGTGTGTGCTGTAGGTGTAGTGATAGGTGTGGAGCCTACTCGCGGGTGTACTGTATCTAGCGGTGGTTGTATGTATCGTATGGTGGGTGGTGAGGAGTAGATGTGTGCGCTCCGCTCGTTGTACGCGTCGCTTCGCTGCTCCTAGTGTGTATGCTGCTGTCTTCGGGTGGGTTGCGTGTGAGCGTAAGTGGCCTTATGGTGGTGTATGTGCTGTGTGTATAAGGAGAGCCGACCTAGTGTGTGTGTGCTGTATAAATTAGCCTAGCGACGCGTGCGTGTGTGCCACCTAAGTCGTCATAGTGTGTGTAGGCGTGGCGTGTAGCGTGTGAGCAGGGTGTATTTGTATCTACGGCGGCGGCTTGGCAGTATAATGTGTAGGTGTACGAGTGGTGAGTGTATAGCTGTCCCTCCTTGGGCGTGTATGCTGTGATATAAGTAGCCTAGCGGGGTGTGTGTGTTCGTGTATAAAATATCGAAACGCGGTGTGTGTGTTGTATGTGTGTGTAAGTAATGCGTCATATGTATGTAGTGTGTGTGTTTTCATGCCGCATGATAGCGCGGTTTTTTACTTCCTCTCTCTCTCTTCTCTCTCTCTCTCCCTCTCTCTCTCTCTCTCCTCGTTGTATATATACTATATATATATGATATAATATATTATATATAATATATATATACCTATATATATATACTATATATATAATATATACTTATAATCATTATATATATATATATAAGTATATTATATTATAATATATAATATATAGTATATATATATATATATATGCAAATTTGCATAATAAAATTTCCAGATTTAATTTGATAAAAGTATGGAAATAGCTGATTCCAAATTTTTGCTATGTATAAGATCTTTTATATGTAAGGATTAAATGTTTAAATATTAAAGGGCATTCAGACGGAGCCCAATTAGTTAAGTCCTATACACTTCCTTAAGAGGCTATGGGTCGAGTTCCAGTTCGGTCAGTGGTGACTGGTATAGGTCACTTTTTTAAATTCCCGCAATTTAATGTTATTTCTTGCGGGTGGGATGATTCGCGTCAGAAGATAAAAGATGTTATGCGCATGATGCATATACATGTATGCGCAAACGTCTGTGCATATACAATGGCTAAGTAGTATAAAATGACATGTGGCGACCATTCCTTAAAGAAGGCCCAAGGGGTTCAGGATACCTGTGAAACCTTCCAGAAGAGTACAAGAACATATACATATACTATATATATACTATATATTATTATTATATATATATACTATACAGAGGTACTATATACTACCTACTATACTATCTACTCATAATATCATACTATAATAATTACATATATATATATATATATACTAGTATATATATATATATATAATATATACCGGTGTATAAAACATAGCATAGCAATGAAAACTATGGTATAGGGCAGTGGTCGGCAAACTCGTTAGGCAACAGAGCCAAATATCAACAGTACAGCGATTGAAATTTCTTTTGAGAGCCAAATTTTAAACTTAAACTATTTAGGTAGGTATATGTTTTTTAACTTAATTAAGGTACTCTTCAGCTGTCCTTTGCTAAAAACGTCTTCAATCTTATTGAGGTACGTTCGCTGAGGTCGACCCCTTCCAACTCTCTCATCCACATTCGTCTTGTATAGTTATTTCGTCTATCTCCTTTAGTTCATCCTCTCTGTATGTCCCAAACCATCTCAACATACCTTTCTCAATCCTCGACACTGCATCTTCTTTCACTCCACAACGCTCCCTAAAATTAACTTAATACTTTAATTAAAGTTTTAAGTCTTAATTAAACTATGGGTGCGTTGAATAAAATTAAATAAAAACACTGATGTGAACAATGGCCTTGCATCTCCTTGGAAAGTTTTGGTAAGTCAGAATTGTGTATGTTGTTGTTTTTAATTTTAGGTACGATTCCAGTTTCTCATCAATAAGACAACTTCTCAACTTACTCTTGATAAGGTTCATGCCTGAAAATGATTGTTCGCATGAATATGTAGACCGAAATAGGAAAGAACATCAAACGCTTGTTTTTTCTGATTATATGAGCCAGAAATACTATTCCAGGTGTTAAAAATCCAACAATATCCTTCTTCTCCGAGGTTCTTCAAAGCCTGTCCACCTTATGCTTGTTCTGAACAACAGTTTCATTTGTTTTCTTTCAACTATATCTTTATATCAGCCCACAAATACGGTTCAAATTTCGAGATTCCAATTCCTTTGTTTTTTAAATCAGGACAATTTACATTTCAAGTTGCCAATGGCAATATTAAGAAGAGAAAATTTAATTTCTGCCACAGTAACATTCAAGAGGTTTTTTAAACAAATGCTAACGTTAGCATTGTCTGTATTCTGGAATTCCTGAAAAGCCTGGTCTGAGAAATGCTTCCTTCATATAAAAGTGTTTCTTTGAAAATAAAATATTAAAATTCAGAATGATTTTCTTGGCGATGTTTCAACAGGCTTGGAAAGGGAACCAAAGTTTCTCTTTCAAAATCTTGAGCAAAAGGAATTTAGTCTCCACCTAAAATTATAGCCCCCACCATCAATTTTTTGAGCTTCTTTGCCCCTTCTTAGAGGAGCGATTCTAAGCCGTGATTTAGATGAGGACCATAATCCTCTACCATGAAATAAATTTCTTGGGATCACTGATCATTACTGTTAGCTTCTGGATTAGTCAACTCCCTTCAGCCAAGAAGACAATGCTTTAATTTTCTGCTTAATCAAGGCAAGCGAAACGTTTCAAAACGTTTCCTTTTAAGAATCAAGTACTTTGTTATGCAGAAGAAGATCTGCATATTTCGTTTCTCCATTTTCAACAAAACGGATTCTGTATAAAATTGGCGATAAGACTAAGAGCTCTTAGAATATAATTTACACTTTCGATAAACTCATTACATCACCGATTACCATAACTTGCAAAGTTCTCTTCTGGAAATTGTCTGCGCACAAGCGCTTCTTGGATGAATGGCTGCAATGGTAATTAATGTATCTCTGTGATTAATTTTTTTCTTTCAAAATAGCAACAAAACCTGATTCTTACCGCCGGTTACTACTTTTTCGCCTATAGGTTCTGGTTGAAATTGACACAATCTTCTGATCGAGTGGAACTATTGAATGTTTTCAAATTGCACGTCCAATTACAGAATTTTGCCCTATATCCTCTCCACGTGTTTGACATTTGAGTGGCAATAATTCTAAAAGTTTTTCTTTAGGATTGGATTGAATAAATGGAACAAATGAAATTTGCGTGGTATCATTTATGTCACAAGACTCTCAAACTGCTATTCGATAAAGTTGGAAACCAATTTAGATATTCTACGTTGCTTATTCGAGGACATTTTGGGTTGTTCTAATCTTTTCACTGTGTTTTAGCAGACAAATGACCTACCACGTGCTTGTTAATTTTCTTTTCAGAATATCTCTTCTCTTGTGCTGAAAAATCCCGAAATAGCTTTTCGGATGTATTTATGCAACAATCTTCAGTATGTCATTCTCAGTGCTGCAAATGTTCTTCAGTTCGTCTATCAGCAAAATCCTTCCTGACAAACTCCAAAAAACTATCTTAAAAATCCCTTTGCAAACTCCTTCTTACAATCTTTCTATTTCCCTGGATCGAATCTGCGAGTCTCATTTCCCAACTCTTTCAAGACATCGAGTATGGCTTCGCCGTTCGAGCAGGTCAACTGCTGAACATCTCTCCTATTCTAACTTGATTTATGCGTACTTCAGCCCTTAGACGGACCAGTTGGAGTCTTGCCGTGGTGGCGGCTTGACATATCAAAGCTTTGATCGGTAATTCTGGGGCACCGTCACTTGGCTCTCTAAGCTCCCTTCATTTGGAGTTTCTCCTTCTCTTGCTACTCTTGCGTAGTTTTCTCTCCGATCGCTCTATATCAGCACTCGTTGATGGAGCGACCTCTGTCCTTCCTTTCCTTCCTGTTAATTGTGGTGTTCGCAAGGTTCTGTTCTATCTCCAACTTTATCCTACTTTTCATCAACGATATCACTCAGCGTGTACTTCCAACTCTGTTACTCTTATCCATGACCTCAACATTCCCACTACTTCTACTCACTTCAAAATCTGCCTTTCCTCTTGTGGTTCTTAATCATTGCCCTCTCGTCCTTTCAGCTTCTCCGGATTCTATTCTATTCGATCTGGCATGAGGATTTCCCGGTGGCTGTCACCGACAACCTTTGTAAAATAAACTCTTAAAACATCAAAACTTCTTTCACCCATCTCCCTTCAAAAACACCCTTCCAACTTTCCCTATTTTCTTGACGGCCTACTAACGTCTCTCACTGTGAACAAACTAAAACATTCGCTTGGTCCCTTATACATGACAACATAAAATGGTCTTGGAACCTCATATTTCAATGCGTTGCTAATGGTGCGCCCTCAAAGAAACATGGGAGTCCTGCTTCAGGTTGAGGGATTTTTTCCATCAGGACAGTTAACTCCAGTTGTAAAAGGCCTCTATTCGCCCTTGTATCGGGGTACTGTTCGTCCTTACGTGGTGGGGCGGGGCCTCTATGCGATCATCCACCCACTTATCTATTGCACTCAGGCGTTGAGTCTAAAGCTTAAGAGAATTCAATAAACTGTCACCCTCACTTTCTACAACTCTCACTTGACCCTCTATCTTCTTACGACCGTGACGTTGGCGCACTCTCTTTTCTATAGGTACTTACAACGGTAGATGCTCAGAGGAGGTTGGACACCTCGCATTCCACCTCTCCCATCTGCGATCGCCCTCGCTAATACAAGCGGTTCCTAGCTCTCGCAACGAGTTTTTGCGTGGAGTCCATTGAGAACTCCAGAACTTGCTCGTTGTGGCTGGTCCTTATTCTTCGTCCTGCCTACTTCTGCTTCGTGTTAGAACTCCCGTGCTTCTTCTGTTTCCAACTATATTTAATCTTCCTTCCTTTAAAGCCCACCTCTGCGCTCACCTGAGAGATTTCCTTAGGCTGGAATTGGGTGTTTTCTTTTTTCTTTAATGTTTTATTTTCCGCCCCCCTCCTAAAAGGGGCCTCGGCCCGTAAGTGGTGGTTGACTGTAAAAAAAAAAAAAATTAAATACAGAACTTTACTTTTTTTGATGTTTTTTAAGTTCCCTCAACTTCTTTCTTTCCTTTCATCACCGGACATGATATGCTTAGTATGAATGACACGTGTTAGTTAGTAAACTTGTAAGTGTCTCTCCAAATTTGATTTCATGCTATAAGCCAATTTTTTCTTACAAACAAGACAGGTCAAAAGGCCATTTAAGCTTTGAATAAACGTGAAAGTCTCGGTTCATTCAACTTTAAATTCATGGTTTTCGTCTTTCGTTTTTCTTTGCTTCTTCTTTTTGTAGCCATGTCAAACAGGGCACCTAGACAAATATTTCATTTTATAATTGTCGTAGATAGAACAGCATTACTTATTCTATTTACAAATTTATATTATTTTATATATTTTTAATCCCAATGAATAATAACAATAAACTATCTTCCTTACAAAATGACAATAATAATAAAGCCACCAACACAAAATAATTGCAATTCTTAGATTGATGATAAAAATACCAGTTGGATCTACAGCTGGTTGGAAAAATACAGGTAACTTTATGATTCGAGTAGGAACTTTTGTCACACGCGCGCTGGATTTGCGGACGCGACTAGCACTAACCACTGCACAATGAGACTGTTGATTGACTGGCTCACTCAACTCGTTCATGAAGCGCGCTCGCCCTCCCCAACCGAAAGGCTGGTGGGGAACCTTTGAGTGGAGGCAAAGCGCTTTGGACAGAGGCAGGTGGAATTGCCACCTATAGGGGTGCGGAATTTTAACTACAATTCTAGTCTTTATTGTGGGGGGCAGGCACTCTGAAGTAATACAATGTAGAACACGATACAAAGATACTACGAGTTGACATTTAATCTTTCTGGAAATGTTTCTCATTAAGTCGCTTCAGAGCACTCGCCTAAAGATTAAAGACACATAAACACCAAACTAAGTAGTAAAAATAGAAGTAAGAAAAAAAGTCATCACGAAATTTCAATTGCACGTGAAATTTTACGGAAGAGCCACAACTCAAGGAGCCAAAGAGCCCCGCATGTGGCCTCGCGGAGCCGCGGTTTGCCGACCCTGGTATAGGGGATTGGGAAGACCTCCTGGAGAGCACAGGACAGATTAAAGCAGTCACGGGATATGAAATGGGTATAGCCAGATACGCATGATGGAACGGGGTAGCGAGGGACGGACGGGATGATGAGGGTCTGTGTGTGTGTGTATAAGGGTGAGTGTATGTGTCTATGGATGCATTCGTGGATATTAAAATACATTCATGATCCTATGTGAAATAAACTGAAATATTTCGAATTAAAAAGGATCATGAAGGTAGATGAGTTATAGAAAAAACGAGGATGCGAAACAGCGAAAAAAACTATCCGGCGTGGTGCAGTGTGGTGCGGCGCGGTTCGGTGCGGCTTGGCGGGGCCTTGCCGGTTAAACGAAAACGCGTTGGTGAACTCCGAACCCCCCCTTCCCTTAAGGGGGGGGGGGGAAATCGCCGCGAGAAAAGAGATAGAGTAAATAAAAAAATATTAAAAAAAAACACCCATGAAAGTAGCTGAGTATTAAAAAAATATATATCCACCTGGCCAGCGATTGTGCTCATCGCTGGTCATGTGGTTTCTCACCCCACACTTTTCCTCCCTATACTACTATATATTATATAAGTATATATATAATAATACTTTATCTATATATATATATATATATATATATATATATATAATATATATATATATTAGCTATATCACTATATATACCTATATACTATATATATAATATATACCATATAATAATATATAATATATTATAGGTAGTATTAAACCGCTAATACTGTCAAAATCAACTAACACTGCGCTCATTGTTAAAATGCAAATAAATCTGTTTAACACTCTCATTCCTCGCCGCTTGTTAAAAAAAAAACAAAAAGCGACATCACTTAAACTTGTATTTTTATTTTTTTTTATTTTGTTAGTTTTAATTATTTTGTACTTTTCATTAACTGAAATTTTCCCCTGATTCCAAAATGTATTCAATTTTAGTGTAGCTATGTTGGTTTTTAACTGATGCTGCGTCGCCTAATCTGCGAGGATATATATATAGATAGTATATATTAACTATATATATATATATATATATACTCATATAATACCTCCCTATATATATATATATCAACTATATTATATATTATATATTATTATTATATATATATAATTATATAGTATATCTATAGTATATATATATATATATATATATATCTATATATATATATTATTATATATTATATACTCTATATATATATATATATAATTATTCTATATTTTGAATCAGTGCTATATTTTCTGCGAAAAAAAATTAAGTTTCAAAAAAATTTCGAAGTTCAAGAAAGTTAAGTTAAACTTTTTTAAGGAAAATTGTATTTAGTGGGCAAGCTTCCTGGCATAAATTCCAGAAAACTTGCCACTAAAAAGAATTTTCTTAAAAAAAACTTATTAACTTAAATTTTCCGAACTTAGAAATTTTTTTTAGACAAAAAAGCAGAAAATTTTTATCAGAAAATAACAACTTGAATCAAATCTAGATATTTACCATATATATATATATATATATATATACTATATACTATACCTATATATATATATATATATATATACTATATATATATACTATATATATATATATATATATATATATATATATACTTATATATATATTATAATATATATATATTATATTAATATCATATTGGATTATAATATATCAAATTATAATCGGATTATAATATATCGATATATATATCGAATATCGATATTTTTATATCGAAAGGCGATATGATATTTTTTAAAATATCGATCATATCGATTTATCGATATTTTTTAGATATCGGGCATCCCTACTACCCTCCCTACCCCATCCATGATCCATTGATCTATTGATTCCAGTCATATAAAGTATAACATAACACAAAACTTTTTTTTTTTTTTTTTTTTTAAATCATTTTTTTTTTCACTAAAATTTTTTTATTCTTTTCATGTTATAACTTAAAAAACTTGTACTGTTTACATACCCCAAAGCAGTAAATAAGTAAATCAAAACCCCCAATCTTCCATTATCTCTCTTTCCACCATTCCATGATCTATTGGATCTATTTGTTTCATATCACATATTAAGTATCATTTCGGATAAACATAACATAAAATCAAGTTCTTTATACACTGACCAACGAATATATTTGCTAACGTTAACAAAGTGTTCACATTAATAAAGCTAAACATACGCATCACCTGAACTAAGAATATGATGTACAAACGGGAGCAACCTAAACACACCTAAGACACGAATAGACGATAAACATTAAATAAAAGTTTCACACTTATGAACAGTAAAGTAACTACATAGCATACAAAACGTAACCTATTCATACTTTGTCAAGCATATCTCTAACATTATCAATGTTATGAACCCATTAACATGGTAAATAGTTAGCAAAAGGTCAGTATTAACCTCTGTATAATTATCATTTACTGACTCAAATAAATATATGTAACGTACACAAAGTTTTACAATTAATAAAAGCTTCACATGCATCACCTGAACTAAAAAATATAATGCACAACGAAAAACCTAACACACCCTTAAGGCAAGCAATAACTAGTACAATTAAAAAGTTCAGTGCTTAACATAAACAGTAAGTAACTCAACACAGCATACAAAACGTTAACAATCATACTTTTCAAGCATATCCTCTAACATATCAATGTTTAATTTTACATTAACAGGCTTTAATATTTAACCAAAAAATTATCCTAACCGTGTCTAATTTATCATACAGACCAACGAATATATGCTACGTAACAAAGTTTTTTACATGCAGTAACAGTAAATTTAACAAAAATTCAATCATAACCTTACCTTAAACTATTCATAACCCCCCAACGATATATAGCAAACATAAAAAAGCTTTATTCAAACATAATTAAAAATAACAAAAGTTTTAACCAAACAACATAACAATGTTCTTTGAATAAAATTTCGTAGTAAAGTGTAACAGTATGCTGATTTTATAAAGCAGTAAATCAAACCACCCGTTCCCCCACTCCCCGCTCCACCCACCCTCCATGATCTATTTGATCATTGATTCAAGTTCATATTTTCGCAGTTTCATTTTTGGATAAACCATAGGCATAAAAATAATTCTTTATAACTGACCAACGAATATATTGCTAACGTAACAAAGTTTTAACAAAAAAAAAAATCTTAACAGAGCATTACCTGAATAAGAATATAATGTACAACGACAAACCTAACACGCCTTCCGCACGAATAAACAGCCAACATTAACAAAGATTCATACTTAACAACAATAAAAGTACCTAACACAGATTACAGAACGTAACCTATTCACACTTTTTTCAAACATACTTAACAGGATCATTGTTATTTTTACCTCTAACATAAAAGAGATAAAAAAATTTAGTAAAAACAACAAACATTCAAAAAAAAATCTAAAACAAAAATTCAAGAATTCTTTGTGTATTTCTTTTAAATTAAAATATGACTTGATTCAATAGCTCAATAGATCAACAGATCATTGGATGGGTTACGGAGGATAGGGTGCCCGCGTGGTTTGATTACTGCTTTTTAGAGTGTTAAAAAACGCAAAGTTTTACGTTATAACATGAAAAGCATAAAAATTTTAGTAAAAAATTATTTTTTCAAATAAAATAAAGGAAATAATTAATTGAAGATAATTAAGAAAATTATTTGAGAAATTAAAAAAAAAATTAAATTGAAAACTTTAAATTCTATCTCCAAAGAATGAATATCATTTAAACTTCTACTAATATATAAAACATAGCAAACATATATTTTAGTTTGATCGTTTATAAAAAAGTAAACAAAATTTGGCAAATTAAAAATGTTAACTGATTGCTTTATGGAAAAAATATACTATTTCTATGCGCAATGTAGTTACTTATACTGTGTTAAATATGGAACTTTGTTACATGTTGGAAGTTTATTCGCGCAAAGGTATGTTTAGGTTTGTCGTGGTACAATATATTCTTAGTTCAAGGCTTATGCGTCTATCCGTTTACGCTTTATTGATGTGATAACTTTGTACGTTAGTACTTATACATTCACCAAGGCCAGTCATAAAAGAACTCTATTTTTCTATGTTTCATGTTTCAATCCAAAATGATACTCGAATACTATGACTTGACATCAATCAGAGTCAATAGCTTTCTAATAATCAATAGTTCGAATATATGCACGAGTCGTGGATGGGGAGGGGGGTGGTGGTTTCGATTTACTGATTTACTGCCTTTAGGTATGTAAAAACACAACATTTTATTACGTGTATAGAACCGCATGTAGCAAAGCATAAAAAAAACTAGTTGTTAAGACACAAAAATGTTTTAAGCACAATAAAACAAGAATAAATAAAAAATAATAAAAATTCTAAAACATAAAATTACAAAAATTAAATTAAAATTCACTAATTCTACTTTGATTCTTCTGGTAAACTATAAAAACAAACTAGGAAGCCAAAATTCATAATTTTTAGTTTGATGTTTATAAAAGAAAACGAGATTTTGATGAAAATAGAATGTCAGTCTTCAACCTTTAGAAAAACGGGTTATCTTTGTAAGCATTACATCGGTACTGCTTTATTGATGTGAAAAATTTTTGTTACTCTTAGCATATATTCGTTGGTCAGTAAGATAATTAGCTGAGGTTTATGATAATTTTTTTGTTAAATATTACCATGTTTAATATTAAAGTTTAACATTGGTTTTAAATATATGCTTGAAAAAGTGTGAAAATAGGTTACGTTTTGTATGTCATATGTTAGTAATTTTATTGTTGTTAAGTATGGAGACTTTGATAATGGTTGATAGTTTATTCGATCATAAGGGTATGTAGGTTTGTCGTTGTAACATTATATTCTTTAGTTCAGGTTTATTGATCTGTTAGCTTTATTGATGTGAAACAAACCTTTGATTACGTTAGCATTATAATTTGTGTCAGTATCGGCAATTAGGTTATGATGATTGAATAAATTACTTTGTATAGGAATTTCAATAGTTAAGTGCTACAAGACAATAAGGATTATGTTAGCAAGATATGTTTTGAAAAACGGCGGTGTGAGTATGGTCTACTTCGTACACCACCTTCTAGTTAACGCCTACACTGGAACTTTTGTTATTTTGGTGCGCTGTCTTACTCGCGACTGTAAGGGGAAGTTAGGTTTGTCGTTGTATACATTATATTCTTGGTTTAGGTTATTGCCATTTTAGCTTTTATTGCATGTGAAACTTTGTTTACGGTTTAGCCATCATATGTTCAAGGTTCGTGTATTAAAAAGAACCTTAATTATTTATAGTTATCTTTATCCAAATTAATATTTACTCGTCAAATATGCACTTGAATTCAATAGATCCATAAATCCAGATTAGAATCCAGCCGGCGCTCTCTAGTGCCGGTACGCGGGCAGGGCAAGGGTGGCGCTGGTTGATTTTACTGATTTACCGCTTTATAGGGTATGTAAAAAAGCAATTTTTTTTAAGCTTATAGAACATTGCAAAAAGCAAGCGTAAAAATATTATTTATACAAAATGTTAAAAACACATAAAACCACAGTCATAAAAGTTTGGTTTTATTCTTATACCAAAATAAGACTTAACTAAATAGCATCAACTAGTATAATAGATCATTAGGTGGGGTGGGGCAGGGTAGGTTTGAGTTACGGAATTTACTGTTCTTAGCGCTATATAAAACGTAAATTTTTTTAATTTATAAACATAAAAAGATAAAAACATTTTGTAAAAAAACTTTTTTTTAATTATTCTTTCTTTTTTTATCTATTGCTCAAATTTTTGTATTTCTGTATTGATAAGTTTAACATCATAACGAACACGCTCGCTCACTAAATTTCCGTCGTTCTATATCAATCTTCCAAAGGTTTTGGGCACAGCCCCATCCTTCTTATCTGGGACAATAGTCACTTTACCTCTTACCTGTATCGATGTTAGCATTCCTAAGAAAGATGTTATGCCAAATTTCATCATTCTTATAGTCAATTTCCAAAGTTTGTTGTGGCACAGCCCCTTAACACCTATTGAAGGCTTAGATGCATTTTACCTTCGGCATCACTGAGGTTACCTAAAAGAAGGGGTTGTTATACAAGATTTCATCCCGCTCGTATGTCGTAATATTCTAGGTTTTGGGGGGCAGATACCGCCCCTCTGGGATGTGCGACCGGTCATGGGTACCTCATCTTACAACGAGGATACCTTATATGAAGGGTGTATAACCAAGTTTCATCGGCTCTAATGTTAATAGTTCTACGGTTTGGGGTCCAGTTTACCCCCCTTCTTAGGTGTGCACAAGCATGTAACCTCGTCTACATCGAGGTACCTGTTATATAAATACGGTGTCTATACCGAGTTTCATCTGCTGTATGTTCCAATATCACAAGTGTATTGGAGAGTCGTCAGCCCCAACCACCCTGAGGGCGTAGTTGCATCTTTCACCTCTCTGTTTCGATGTTACCATCCTAAGAGTGAGGGCTGTCTATTCACAAGATCACTCCTTCTACTCGTCCAACTAGTCCAAATGTACAAAATTGTACCAAAATTACATACGAACATCGTATAAAATAAGAACAAAATGAGAAATCTACCACTTCAAGAATAAGAAATCTACCACTTCAAGGCTTTGTTTACAATTAAAGTTAGTGTTTCAAGAATATTTCGTCCGTATTTCAAATTTTCAATCAGCTCGAGAATTTTTGATCCCAGTGGTGTTGCGTACGCATGTGTTTTGTCATCAATATTGCTTTTTGCTTTGGTTTATTTCGATGCCCTCTTTCGTACCATCGATGATTTTATCTCGTAATCAATTTTTAATTTTATATATAAATAGTAAAAAAAATCTGTGCAAGGTTGAAAACAGTTTTTAACATATGTAATATCGAATTACCATACATTTATTGTAGTGTTTTATCAATGGTAAAATGATTTTTTTTCTCGTGATACCGTTAATTTCAACATTTTAAAGAATGCAATTACTCAACCAGCCCACTATTTACTCAAGACCCATTAAATGGGAAATATCACAGCAAAGGAGACTTGAAAAAAACCTCATGTGAGTTGAATAAGTTCATTAGTAATATTATAGCGGAAACGCGCAAATAGGATAATAATAATAATTAATAATAATATAATAATAATAATAATAATAATTAATAATGAGCAATAGAAGTACCAATAGCCAGTCAACATTAATTTTAATGATGATTCGAGAAACAAAACCTTATTTATATAAGGGTATATTCAATATCATATAATCAACATATATATAAGGTCCATATATATATATTTATTTTCATATTATATCATATTGTATAGTTATATACAAGATCAGCGGCATTATGCAACATTACTTAAGGTCCATTATGAATACATTTAATTTTCTATACTATACTATACTACTACTATACTTCATATATATCTATAATAATGCCTCTAATATTCGACAGTTTTACTTATGTATGATTATTAGCTGTGCTGTAAGGGTATTGTGGCCTTACACCATCTGTGCTCTTCTTGTAATGGGCTGACTTTAACAGTACCCCTAAGGTGCTCGTTCAAAAGAAGTCGTTATTAATGTTGCTATGTCAGTGTTACGAACCATTTGCAATATTAACAAACAAAGCATCAAATTGACCAATGAGAACAGCTCCGAATTAAATGGAGCTAGCAGGCGGCACTCTTGCAGCGGAAGGTGCCGCATTTATCGGTCGAGGATTCTGTTAAGTGACTCGAAAAAGAGACGGGTTTGGCCTTCTTTATTTGTGACTATTACATAATTTACATCATAATTAAGTAATCAATAACATTTATAACATCATAATCTCTATATCCCCTGTATAACATGCATTGATGAAATTCTCAGATAAAAGGGGGAATTTCCTTTACAGCTGTTCTTACAGAAATCGTCATTATCCTTAAAGTAATAATAACATGTCTTTTATAACATCATCAACTCTTACGTAATATTACATCAGTGTTATTATGTAATATCACGTTATAATTGCTCCACTTATTCCCCTATATAGTATCATATCAGTGTCTTCAAGCCATGTTACCTCATTATTATATCATGAATATTCTTGTCACCAGTTCCAATACGCAACATTACATTACCAATATCGTGATGTAACAGGTTGTTTATCAGTCTCCACCTTGCATCCTTGTGTGCCATTCACATGTTTTACTTACTTCTATTTTGCCTTAAAAAAAATTAACTCATTTTCTCTTTATGGCCAAACTTTTTTTTTCAAATTAGCTTATTTTCTTGGTACTTCTTTTAAATTATCTATTTTCATTGTAAACTTAAGAGAATATTTTTTAATTTCATTTACGACTTTAAAAAACTGTTTCAATATTTTTATTTAAAGATGATACTTAAAAAAAATATATTTTCTATTTTTATATAAAAATAAATTTGAACATTGCATTATACCATCTTTATGTAGCATGTATCATTACATTATGTATAAATTATACAACCGTATAATATCACGTTATACTGAAAATGCTTAGCTTTACGTCACCATTTCTATTACATCTCTGTCACCAGTGCCATTACTTTATCTATTATTATTCTAAACTATTTTAAATGATATCAAATCAATGCTATCAAATCACACTTATGTTACCAATACCAGTTCCCAACTCACCTTTTTTTCCATAATATGCTCGTGTGCTTCTTGCAGAAACAAAACACACTTTTTAGGTCTTTTTTTCATGTTGTAATCATTGTCCTCAAGCAATGCCCTGGCAGTACCAAGTGTCTAACTATAAGAGATCCAGACAATACCATTAAACTTTATTATTTCCTCTCTCATATATTTTCAATTCGTTAAGTTCTGGGAAAATTCAAAGTTACTCTCACTACTCAATGTTTTCCATTTCACTTTATTCTGCAGTGGTGATATTCCTGAATATTTACAAGTCCGTAAAGCTATTCATGTCTGAATTCGATTCTCATGCATTGATAAAATGTTTCTATGACATTACATTATTCAATTGTCCTCTTCATTATCTCTTTTTAACAGCTCAAGTGGGATTATTATGACGTCATCTTAACTTACAATTCATCTGGAGTTAGAATACACGTTGTCCTCATCGATTATTCCCGTTACGGTGGAAACGTAAGACCAAACTGATGTAATCGAAATACAGGGAGTTGTTTAATCGTTATTTTTCATTTTCATGTTATGTATGACAATATTTATCATTATATTTTTTAATCTTTATTTTTCATTTTCATGTTATGTATGACAATTTTTATCATTATATTTTTTAATCTTTATTTTTCATTTTTATGTTATGTATGACAATTTTTATCATTATATTTTTTAATCTTTATTTTTCATTTTCATGTTATGTATGACAAATTTTATCATTATATTTTTTCCGCAATATTACTATCAATTTAACTAAGAACATGCTTTGTCATCTACATACAAGCTAATTTCACGCCTTTGAACATTTGTTTTTAATATCATTCTTTGCGAGGTGTTTTTATGTACTGTCCTCATACTTCACAACTTTTTCTAACTATTTTCAAATTTTATTAATCTTTTCAAAATATTTTCAGTTACTTTACATCAACATTTCAACTATTAACTATCTACTGCATATTGCAGTGAAATTTATGCTGAAGTGTGAAGGAGAATGATGCCCACAACTTAGAAATAGATTTATTTAATCTCCCTTCTCTTCTTCCAACAAATGAACAACAATGAAATCAGGTCAAAACTTAACGTAGTCAAGCCTAAGACCCCAATCCTTAAATAGCCACAAAATAAAGTGTTTTATTAAAATAATGGAATTGTAGGAACACACATCTTCGGCCTGGTAATAGAAATTGAGAAAAGGCGACAAACTGCTCAGCAACCGACTCTAGCCACAGTGTTTAAAATGAGAGTATAGTTTGTAAGAGACTGTCATTAAAATTTATTTAACACTTTTCACCTTTATTGCGTTCTTCTGAAGTCAAAGTACAGTACAACATTACTCACTGTTTCATACCCTCTATGCCACTTGCTTTCTTACAAACTTTAGTCAGCACGTCCTTTTGATGTTTTTTTAAACTATTTTTCAGACACATCCTAGTTGCATTCATTACTTTTTGTCATTTTCCATGTTATTTGAAACTACATTCACATATTTTATATTTTTTTAGATGCCAAGTTCTCTGTCTACAATTTTTTTATATAATACCCTTTTAACACGTATCTTTAGCAAAATAATGTGTAAAAAAACAACAAATCAAGTTAACATTGAAATAATCTAAGAAAAGAAATACTCTAAATGAATTACTCCACGTTTTCACAATTATTCCTCACAAAATATTACATCAATTTCATGCAGCAAATTCAAGCACATACTATAGGGTTATGATTGTTTAACGAGCAAAAAAAGTTTGATTCTTTCATTCAAAAAATTAAAAAAATAATAATAAAAAAAACAAGGAACAGGCCTTTATTCACGGAGTCTGCTACCATCAGGCACCTGAAGATTCTCTTGGGGTATTAGAAGATCAACGCTCACGTTATCGAACGGCTCAAAAATCTTGCGATGGGTTCAGGAGGAATCAGCGTTCTCGGAGGGTGAAGTTATGGGGAAGAAATGTCGAGATTACGATCTCTACCTGAACCTATCTCGTATATTCTCAGTCATTCAATGATGTAAGTTTGATTCCCTATTCCCCTCCACGAAGATCTTCAGATGTCTGGCGGTCTCCGACACTTTGAATAATGAGATATCGTCTATAAATATTTGTAGGTTGTACAAGTAAGGATCGTAAATATTACAATAACACAAAAATGAAGAAATAAGAATTTTAAAAAATTTCAGACACATTGATTACATTGGTTGTACTGTGTGTTTAGTCACGAAAGATGTAATGAAATAGTTGTGCGACTTGTATTCCATTTTTCCTATGAATTTTAGGATAAGTCTACACCATAGTACTACCAATACTAATAGGATGATGGTGATGGCAAATGAGTGATATAGTGTCATAGAAACTTGCTAACCTGCACATGGAGGCCTTCTGTATAGTCTGGATTAACCCCAGCAGCTATAAGAACATCATATAACCTTGCTCCACTCCATTCAGCATTCTGATTGCTCCCTAACCCCAAGTCAACCCTTTCATCATCATTTAAACCTATATCCACTATATATATACTATATATATATCTATCTTGATATTTATCAGAGAGAATTCAGGCATAATAGCTTTACGGGCTTTTAAATATATGAATATCTTTCTATATACCTACCTATATATATATATAATTACTTATAGTATATAATATAACTATTATATCTATATACTACTTATAACATTCCACCAGACTAAAAAACTAAATGTCACCAAGGTAATCATACCTTTGCGCAATTCTCCGGATCTTCTATTGCCTCCGCATTGAAACTGCTGACGTAATCTTGTGTGCTTCGGAAACTTCTTACATCTTCCAGTGTAAAGTGCATTTCCGTAAGCCTCAAACCTTTCCAATATTCCCAATTCATAGCTTCAGCATTCAATTATTGGTGACACCCGGGAAGATGATTCAACATAAAACAACTCCCGCTAATATAATAATATATATAGTATATATATATTCTTATCTATTACCTATTTATATACAATCCGATCTCTATATATCATACTATATATATATCTAATCTATTATGTACTATTATGCCTTTATATACCTTATTTACTTACATTCTATTCTTATTTTATAATTACATTACTATAGAAATTATAGTTACTTACTATAATATATTTATCTCTTATTTTTATACTACTTTATATTCTATAAAACACAGTGCGTATTCCGTTCGTTACCACAATTTCTTCGGCTGCTTCCCTTCCCGTTATGAATCTAATAATTATTTTTATGTTGGACTTCTCCCCTTCTCATGCTAGGGGCACTGTCAAATGAAATCTGCTTGTACTAGAGACGTCCTATACATCGTGCCACCCCTACTTTCTTTTCGAGTTGTCCAGGTACACCCGGAATGCCATTCGGACAAGGCTGCCCTAACATCAACTATTTTACTATCTCTCTCTCCGACAAGGCTTTCCGATCTTGTTGGTCAATAGTGCCCTGGGTCGATCGTGCTCAGAAACACTAATATGCCGACATATTGTGAGTTGGCTCTTCCTCTCCCCACAGAAACGAAATTTTAACGGCTTAGCACGAGGTGATACTTTGCACGCCTCCGTATTTCGCCCGCTGATAACACTCCACAGTCAACTATAATGTCAACGTCGCGCACCCTCCTCCTTTGCAAATTCTTACGTCGTTGCCTCTCAACACCCCTTCACCTATATATAATACTCCCGTTAATACTATTGTTCCCATCTGACCCTAATTTCGTCGTCGTACATTTCCTACTCTACGGTCATAATCACCTCTTTCTGAAAGATTATCCTCATCCATCTTATCTGAATCTTCCCCCCTTTAGCAGTAACTCTAACACTTTTCTTGTATCTTCAAGAAGTTTTTATATTCTTTATAACATTGATTTTGTTATTGTTATCTTAGGACTATTTATACCATACAAGGTACAATTTATTTCTAGTTTTTAACATTTATTTTTGACTGACGATACTTTCATTGTTCCCCATCCAAATCCTCCTTTGGACAACTTGAAAGCATATAAGCTCATATGACAGGGCCCTCCCATGGTTCTGATATGTTGATTTTTCAGCCCAGTACTGCCGCTTCTTTGTGAGTCGTGGTGTCTTATAATAAATTTTACCCACAAAATATAATAATATATATATATTATCTATATATATTATATGATATATATTGTGTTCATATATCCTTATTTATATATATATATATACTATATATATATATATATATATATATATATATATATATATATATATATATATATATATATATATATATATATATATATATATATTTGTCAATGTACAGGACCCACCACGGCTCACAAAGCTGCCACACTGAGTTGAATAATCAACTCCATGGGTGGGTCTTGACTTATACAGATTTTAAATGTCAAAGAAAATTTGAATGGCGAAATGAATATTTAGTCAAAAATAAATAAAAAACTGAAAATATCTTACATTATAAATAGTTCTAATATTACATAACAAAATCGTATATTGTAAAAAATATTAATTTCTTAAGATACAAGAAAATAGAGCTACTGCTAAAGTGGGAAGATTCTAATAAGATATGGGATAACCTTTTAGAAGGTGCTATGGACCATAAAGTAGGAAAATGACGACGCCGAATGGGGTCCAGTTGGGGACAATCAATGAAGATATGTCGAACAGATTGCCGGGTATTGCGACGCCAAAATTTGCAGATGGGAGGAGGGTTCCGTGACATATAGTGGCTGTGAGTGATATTGGTGTGGCCAATAAAGAGGCGTGCAAGTATCACCTCGTGTAAGCGTTTTCGTCGGTGGGAAGAAGACCACTCACCAATGCTCGGCTTTATATTTGTAAGTTTCGCTCCTCGCTGATCATTCGTCCAGCACTCCTGCCAATAAGATCGAGAGCCTGGTCGAATTTCAGGATAGTAATCAGTTGATGAGAGGCGGCCTTGTCGAATGGCATGCGGGAGGCACCTGGAACAGCTCCGAAAAGAAGAGGCGCCATTTTGGCCTCTCTATCTGCGATTTCATTGTCAGTTAGTTACCCATACATGAGAGGGGGTCCAACCATAGAATTCTGATTCTGTTTCTTACGGGAGTGGAGCAGCTGAAGAAATTGTACAGCGGATACCATTGTTTCTAGAATAAGGGGTTTTAAGCACCTGGAGCGCGCTGAGCGATCTAAATAAATGACATAAGAGCGGTCTTGGTTAAGGAATAGAATTCGAGAAAGGGCAATCATTTTAGAAATTAATTATGCCGTAAAAATTGAAACATGAGAGGAGGGTACGGGAGAGGTTGCGGTCAGCAAAGATAACAGACGCACCCACACCGTTCCCTGTTTAAGAGCCGTCAGTAAACAATGGAGTAAATTTACCATGCGTGAACTCTGGAATGAGACAGGAATGATGCCTTTAACAAGACAGCAGGGTGGCTAGATTTGGAGAGAGAGGTCAGGACCGAGCAAATGGTGGGAGCAGGGAATAGCCAAGGTGTAACCTTCGTCATAAGGTTACACTTTTGCAAAGGGATGTTAAGGAAATTAAGGATGTTATAAACTGTTTGCAAGTGGCCAGTAATTAGGATTCAAAGGTATCTCCCGCAAAATCGGTGTAGAGTAGAGGTATTTCCCGAGGTTTGAAAAGCGAAGATAACTTGTGCACATGATGTAATTCCTTCGAAGAGAGAGTGGCAATCCCATTGGATTCAACTTCAAAGGCTCAACTCCGGGGGGACGATCCGCATTGGCTCAGTGGGAGATATCGGATTAGCCTCGTTTGGGATGGGACCTAACAGGCTGGTATAGAAGTTGGGGAGCTGTCCATAACTACACAGCCATAGTCCAGCTCCGATCGGATTAGGGCAATATGGAGACATAAAAGGGACTTACGATCAGCACCCCAAGATTTTGAGGCGAGATGACGTAACAGGTCAAGTACGCGATGACAAGTCGTTTTCAGGGGTTAAAATGTGGTGCGTATGTTAAGTGGTCATCTAAAATGAGTAAGAGATTTGACCTGTGAAGTTACAGGAATGGGCGAACCATATAGGGTTGTTCGCTGGAAGAAGGTGACAGTTTCTTCGATTCCATTTTTCTTAAAAAGTACCGCTGAGGTTTTACAGGTGAGAAGGAAGCCATGGGAGTACCCCATTATGAAACATTCCCAATAGCTAGTTGAAGTTTCCGTTCGAAAAGGTAGCCTGGCACCGGCTCTAAATAGCGCCAGGTCATCAACATAAGAGAAAAATTGACCGTCAATGGGATAGAAGTAACTATGTCATTAAATCCGAGAGCAAATAGTAATACACTTAGAGGTTAGAGCACTGCCCTGCGGAACGCCTTTTTCCAAAGTAAAGTGCGACAGAATATAGAAGAGCATCGAACCTGAATGGATCTATTTGAGGAAAGTCATTTTAAATGAAAAGAGGGAGTTTGTCCTAAGGAACCACCGAGGCGAATGGAGTTCTTCCTCCTTGTTGTCATTAAGCTGCTTTTTCAAGGTCAAAAAAGACAGCCAGGAACCATCCCACCAGTTGAGAAGGCTTTTCGGATGTTATGGTCCAGTTTCAAAACCGGATCCGGGTCGAACGGATTTTTCGGTAATCCAAACTGGGAGAGTTTGAAAACGGCGTGGCGACTCTCCAGATACAGATAGAGAGTGCCTGAAACCAATTTTTCTCCATTAATGTTACAGCCGAATACGACAGGTTTCAGCTAAATTGCCTCTTTGGTATTTGTCCAGTCAACTTCGATCCTTTCCCCAGGTTTTTGGATAGGAATTATAAAAGCTGTAGTTCAAATAGATGGAAAAGAAGATTCGATCCGGATTCTGCTATACAGATCCAGCAAAAACGCTGATGTCGAGGGATGGATATGACGGAGCATAATGTACGAAATCATGTCTGGGGCAAGAGCACCGTCTTTGGTATTCGCCAGTGCAGTTTGATACTCTACAAGCCAAAAAGACGGTTATAGGGTACTCGATCTTTCCCCTTCTCTGCTGTTTGAAAGAGTCTGGTAAGTTTTTCAGGTGGTTTCAGTTCTGCATTTTTGGAAAGGCTTGCAGGATAGTCGCGCGGAAAAGAGCTCGGGTGGCTAGCAAAACTATAATCAGATATATCTGCAACAGCAGCAGGAGCGGAGATCGTGTCTGTTATATCAGGCCCATATCGGAGGACTGTTTGTGAGTTGTGTTTAAGTGACGAGATATTTTCTGTTCGACTTTCCACACTAAAGGAAGGGGAGTTGTGGAGTTGACAGTCGAACTATAAGTTCGAAAATATTGTTTACGTGTTTGGCGATTAATTCGCCGAGATCTCGCCGCAGCTGCTTTAAAAATAATCATGTTTGGGGTGGTACGGGTACTTTTGTATTGCATGCAGAGTTTCTTCTTCTCTCGGTTAGTTTATGCGGAAGATTGCGGAACGCAAGCTTTTGCTGCTGTGATGACAACTTGCTGCAGAAAGTGAAAGGCATCATCAACAGTCAGAAACCGCTTATTGAAGGGAGAAAGTGGGATAGATGTTGCCTGATAAAAAGAGGCCCACTCCGCTCGGTCATAATGCCTGCTGGAGTTAGATTTTAACATTGGGCTCGGTACAAGCTCATTTAAAGCTATTGGGTAATGATCACTGCTGTATAAATAATGAAAGCGGGACCAGGTAAAATGATCCATAAGGGAATGGGAGCAAAAGGAAATATCAATACAAGAAGACGTGTGTGTGTGTATCTAAACGCTCATATGTAGGGAGCCCTGTGTTAAGGCATACCAAGGAAAAGGTGGCTAGAACTCTACAAGGGTCTTGGACTAAGACGAACTGACAGAGGCGCCCCATAAGGCGTGGCAGAGGTTGAAGTCTCCTAGTATAACAACTGGAGTATGGAGCTGCTTAAAAAGATCTAAGTCGACCTTTGTAAATCCACTACTCGGAGCCAAGTAGATCAAGCAGACAGTAAGGTCGGTGGACAAATGAATTCGTGCTGCCACTGCATGAAGTTTAGTTTGAAGAGGGACTGGAGAATAGGGACAGATTTATGAATGAGTATTCCTGCACCTCTCCTATCATTGTCACCTTTTTCTATAGAGGTTAGCGGCGAATTATATTCCGACGGTTGAAAGAAGTCGCGATGACATAGTCGAAGTTCCTGCAAACATATGCACTTTGGTGTACATATCTTTGTTAGTTGAACAAGTTCTTCAAAATCAGAGTGGTAGCCACGACAATTCCATTGAATGAAAGTGTCCGTCCTATGTTGTTATAAATATTATGAGGATGGTCTTTTTGAGTCAATTGTCTCTATGCAACTAAGGGTAGTGTTGGAGGTGGAAAGGCTGAGACGTGGGTCTCGACGAGAAGGGGCAACAAATACTGGTGGTAAAGAATAGTCATACAACAGAGATTTGGGTTGTAAGACCACTTTTGGGAAGGAATTTTCAGTGGTATTTGGTGAAGGGGCTTCGCCATGAATGCGAGATAAATTGAGTTCAACCAAGTCCATCTTATCATATATTGTTTGGTAGTTGAAGAGCAACCAAATCGTGTTCATGTTTTAGGAAGGGGAGCCTTGTATCAGTTATCTACCAGAGCAAAGCAGAGTTCAGGTATTGGTGGGGATATGCGGGCTGTTTCCATGGAAATGGGGGGAAAAAAAAAAAAAAAAGGAAAAAAAAGCGAACTGTCACCAGAAAGGTGTCATTTGTTTGAAAAGGTGTTGGGGTTGTGATATTGGGCTCCTATACAAGATTCGTTGGGTTGACAAAGTCTGATACTGGAGATTTTGCCAGTAAGTCATCATGCAAGTGATTTTGGTAGTTTGAACAATTTGATTTAAGAATGGAGACCTCTGGGTCCCCTTTCATGCCTAAAACAAATCCATAACACTTACGAGTGTGAAGAATGATAACACGCTACATAAAGAAAGAAAGAATTCGAGTATGTAACGAGAGATGAAAATCAGCTGCATTTCATTTCTTCCCTTAATAAAGAGAACCTTTTGAATGAAGGAATTAAACAAAGAGACTATCGTGTGGTGGAGGAATTAAACAGAGATGCTATCGTGCGGTGGATGTTTCAACAAATATTAACTCTGAAAAATTGTGCCCCAAGTTTTAAAAAAAAAAATTCCTTCAATGAACATGGAAATTAATTTTGACGAAATATTTATTTATTACGAAGGTTAGGCCGAAGGAGAGATGGAAGAGAAATTTGACAAATGAAATTAGTGTTCTGAAACCATAGAATGGAGAGACTAGAAAGATAAGAAAAAGTTCTATATCTCAATAACACAAACTTACTTCGGTGTGTGAAGTTTTTCAACTAACAAAGCAGGTGGTGGTTCAGCATTGAAAGGTCGCTTAGATGAGGGTCGTAAAGCAACATGTCTCCTGGGTTCATTTGCAAAAGGATCCTCCATATTTTTTGTAGTTACGCCAACATCTTTTTCACATAAATTACCTTTAAAAAGAAGATAAGAAGTTGACTGGTTAAGCATGATATAATTTTATCATTTGAATAAAGTTATCATTCTCTCTCATTTTCAGGAAGATTTATTTAAAAAGAAAAAAAAAATTCCAATCTACTTTTTTGTGGCTCATGGGTACTATGTCCCTGCCAGAGTTACTTCTTCAAAGATCTCAATTTCAAAAAAGGTAATATTCTCTGAAAGATGCCGCTTGCTAACTATTATTTATACCTACGGCACTTATAGAATACTGTTCCTACCTAATACATAACCTACGGTATGCAATATCCTACGTAAATGTGTGTAAAAATACACCTTCCACTTTTTTGACAAATCAGTTTCTTCTTACATTGTACAAGTAGTTCTTCTGACTTATCATAATCTAAGTAAATAATTCCCATGTGCAAAATTACAATCAAACCATCATTTAAGTCACATACATCTCTATAATTATTTTCCATTATATTACTCCCATCTGCATGATGAAAGATTTTTTTAAAAAGCTTGTAGTAACATATTACGTAAATACTTGCCAATAAAAGAAAAACGCACTCACGATAAATAACTTTGAACACAAAATGTACCTATCCTGTATTTTTCCAAGATATCCAATACATGGCGACTTTTATGTACTGCATACAATGCCCAAAATGGTTCCACAGACCCTCCTGCTCCCAGCATGATATTATCACCACCTACAAATTATTAAATAATAATAATAAATAATAATAATTTTATTTTAATTTAAGAAAAATGTTCTCACCATAATGGGTAATATAAACTTAGATATAATTTAAGGTTTCAAAACATATTAATAAGATTGGGAAGTAGGTGCTCACATATAAATATGATTTTTTTTTAAATTACTCTCAGGACAATTTTGTAATATTGCTAACTGGTGGTTTGACAGAATTAAACTATTTAATGTGAATATAAAGTTCTTAATTTCAAGTATCATAGTTTTATGAGTACAAAATAAAAATATTTATCATCAGTAAACAGGATAAGTGATAAAGAAAAAAAAACAACAATATATTAAGGTTTTGTCACTGTAGCATATTCTCTTCTGTACAAAAATTGAAAGTACTTCAAATTCTACAAATTAAATTAAACAAGTCAAATTTTAGAGACATTTACCTGGGTGTTCTTTGATAAATTCAGTAACATCATAGACGCCATTTCGAAAGGAAATCCAAACTCTATTTTCAAGAGAGTCATGTTTCAAAATTTCTTCTGACGAGTACTCTGGAAGACCACTGATTCTATTTCCATAATCTTTTAACAAACATTCATTTTTGTGTTTTGAACTATATACATCTTGTAAATCTTGTAAATCTGATTATATATATATATATATATATATATATATATATATTCTTTCTTTTTTTATATATTATATATATATATATATATATATATACTATATATATATAATATATATATATATATATATATTATATATTATAGTATATATTATATTATATATTCTTTCTTCTCACCTTCCTCTTGGCCCCAAGATTGGGGGTAAGGTGCTGACAGCACGCATCGGAAAAGAAAAGCAGTAGGAGAACATGACGAAAGTCGCCGAAAAGAAGCCCAGCCTTACCGCCCCTCTGTACCATTAATTAGTGAGAGCTCATCACAGACAGAAAATCCACCCTGAGCTTCACACGGGACCGCGACGGAACTCACTATGGGTAAATCGTCAATGTAAGGGTTTCATGCCCTGGCCCAGGTGGCCACAAACCCTGCCCCCATACAAAACCCCGCCATTCTCTCCTATCATGCACCTTTATTCTCGCCTCTGCCAAAACTCAACCATTTCTCTCCTTCAGACATTCGTTCACCGACTCAATCCACTTTCTCTTCGGTCTCCCAGCCGAGGTCGGTCCCAGCACACTCTCCAACTATACATCCGCTTAACCAATCCGCTTTCATTCATCTTCTCCAACATGACGCAAACCATCTCAACATATCCTTTCATTTATTCTCTCATTTACCCCTTTCTTACACCACACAACTCTCCCTAGGGCGTTCATTCCTCACTTTATTAATTCTTTCACACCTAGCATGCCCCTAACAGATTGTCCCCATCTGAACACATGAACTTTAGATCTAACCATTCTTATTCCAGACCCATAGTCTCACTACCATACAATAACACAGGTAACTAACATACCCTCATGTAAGATCCTAGCGCACTCCAATACTTAGTCCCTTTTACATTCACCAAACGATTTAATTGCACCCAGCCACCTTCCTGCCCATTCAACAACTTTCCTAACTCACTCTGCCTCATCCCGTTTCCCTTCTCGTCCACAATACCCTAAATATTTAAACTCAGACACTTGCTCCAGCTGCTCATCGCCTAACATAACTTCCACACTAGAGGAACTGTCCTCACTCCACAACCATAACCTTACGCTTATCTACGTTACTTTCAAACCCCTCCTTTACATACGCCTCGCCAAATCTCTCAAACTCTCTTCAGACTGGCCACACAGAACCAAATCATCCGCATACAATAGTTAAGTGCACCCTCCACTCCTCTCCATTCTCCATCATTTCTAACACCAATTTCCTGCCACCCCCACCTCGGAATTCTTTCATACCCCATCCATAGTACACATTGAATAACCAAGGAGACATAACACAACCCTGTCTCACTCCGCTATTAATCCTAAACCAACTCAACCATTGACACCATTTATTTACACACGCTTCACATCGTCATACATACTACTTTTGATCCATTCAGAGCCTACCACCAACACCATATATCACTAATACCTGCCATAAGGCTTCCTTATTAACTATATCAAACGCCTGTTGTAAATCCATAAAACCTAAATATAAATTTATTCCTTCTTCTCCCTCATTTCTCAATCATTTGTTTCAATGTAAGATTTGATCCACACATCCTCTACCACTACTAAACGCACCTTGTTCTTCAAATCAGTCCCTCAGTCACTCGACGGCAACTCTTTCGACCAAAATACAAGCATATACCTTCCCTATCAACACTCAATAAACTTATTCCCCTATAATTTTCCCTATATATTACAGTTCCTTTCTCCCCCTTACCCTTATACAAGGTACTATTACCGCTCGCTCCAATCCCTTGGAACTAAACCCTCCATAAACGCTTTATTACAACATTAGTTCCAAAATCTATATCAATCACATCATCTGCCCGCTCTTGATAAATTTCACTAGGTTATTTCATCTCCCTATACCTTGCAGATTTACCATTCTTCAACTTTCTCCACCATATCACATTACCTCCCACTTACTAATAACCTCATCCCCAAAATACTATTCCTTTTTGCACCATCAAAAACCCACACACATTCCCTAACACCTCATCATTAATGCCGATACAGTGTCCAAATTTCGATATGATCTTCCCATCACTCCAAGACTTTACCTCTCACATCAGTTAAAAAGCACCATCCCTATTTAATTATTCTACGCAGATTCCCTTATTCTCATTCTTAACCTTTCGCGCTTCCTTCCAGAAGAGCTTCCTATTTCCCTTGTATGTCCTCATTCATCCTCCTTCCAAACGTTCATTTACCTCTTGTTTTCTCCTACGATACACCTTTAGTATTTCTTTTTTCCTCCTTTATATAATTCCAAGCATCTTGCTCTTTTGAATTCTTCAATCACATACCTCTGAGATCATTAGGCTCAGTTTTCTCTGAGTTGAACATATACTGTACTTTTATCAATCATGACAAGTGCCTATTCGCTGTAACAAATCTTACCTTTCTCGTCAAATTGTTTCTGTGGAAGCAGTTCCTGGTGTGCTAGTATCATTTTTTGTGGAATTAAAACATTACTTAGAGAATCCTCTCGCCTTCACATCTGTGTCCCTTCTCCTCTCTCTTTTTTTTTTTTTTTTTTTTCCATAGGTTTTCCGGTCCATTTTTAACTTACGTTATATACATTTTTCTGCACACAAAAAATAAAAAGTCACTTATTACATAGCTGCTTTCCACTTTTATGTTATAAAACGCCTAAACTTTAATATTCCCACTCTTATAATTAGTTTATTGAATTTCGCATAAAACTTCCAATAAGAAACGTCACTACGGGATTAATGACATTGCGCTCAGAGAAAGCTCATGCGAAATTGGAATAATCTAGTATTTGATAGTGGGATTGCTCTCTTGTTTAATTTACATGTAATTAAAATGGAATAGTTAATAGTTTTTGCCAATTGGCAATAAATTAATTAATTAAATTTAAATATACAACAAATAATTTTATATAAGGACACAATATTGAATTATTATAAAATGGCATCTGTATTGCTTACTCTTTCCCGAGTTCTCAAAGAATCTCTTTGTTTATCAAACCAATTAGCTGTATAACTTTATGGTAATTAGAATTTCATTTTTGATTATTGAATATTATTAAGGATCAGACGTGGGACAAACCCACGTCCGCCCTGAGCACGATATCGAGGCTCTCTCTCCTTCCTCTTTCCAGGTTAACACGAAGCGCGCCAGCAGGTTAGAGTTACAGCTTTTGGCTAATTCCATGCTTTATTAACAGTTTAGGAAATGCGGTGCGAAAAGGCAGGGCATTACATAACAGACATTTATAAATGTCAGGGAATATGAATGTCAGTCTCTTACATAAGCGTACAGACGTGTAGGGCACACATGTTATTGCATACATTCATAATATTACCCTGCAGAGGAATACATATCAGTGCAAGATATATATATATATATATATATAGATATTATATATATAATATTAAATTTATATCAGCATTGTGTGTGTATATATATATATATATATATATTATATATATATATTATATTATTTATATAATATTATATATATATATATATATATAATATATATATATTAATATATAATGGCAGTATCAATAGAAATAAGCTAGTATTTGGCATAATTGATTTTTTACTTAAATTGCACTTGTTATTCCTAAGTGCATAATCAGTTGTGTGCAATCTTTGAATTTTTACTCGTGATACTATTTGAAAAAAATTGAAGCCAGCAGTTATTGCTTGTCTGGGCATAGAATGAATAAAGGAAGAGAGATTCCACTGTGGAGATACACACATTTAATGTATGCTAATCACAGTTTAGCTTACATGTTCCTGAACAGTGAGACACACTTATAATCATAAATGACAAGAATTTTAAAACTACTGCATTAATTTTATGTTTAACATAAATAATTACCTGCTGTATGAATTTATATACAAGATTTATTAAAAATAATAAGAATAAATATAGTTAAGTATTTATTTTGAGCAATATTAAAGCTATAAATGCAAAAATTTCAACGATTGTTCTTTACTACTCCGCATCATTGTTCCTAGCCTAGCTTGAGGTTGAAATTTTAGAATTTTGAAATGAGGAATAAATTAGCCTACGATGCTCCACAAGAATTGAAGAACTACAAACAAGACGAATTTTAAATGAAGATATACGAAAAATGAAAAATTACAAAAAAGAAACATGGTAGTTATGACCTATAAATTCTTAAATGCATTGCCCAATGATCATTACCCCTCCTAAGTAACTTTAAAGCCATAAACTTGGATGTTTGATAGAGCTTTATGCAAGATAGATAGCTTGGGTGCTAAGCAAATGATTCCAACTCATAAATGAGCGAAAATAAATATTTCTGGCGCCTAATATCAATAACTAAATTCCAGGTTAGGCCAAGGAATATTTTTAATGCATTTACTTATGTTGATAGTCCCAGCCCAGACATGAAATGTATGTTGATCAAATTAGCCTACAAAGGAGTTCACTCAGCGGGTAGGTATACCATAATACTAGTCTAGATGAGGGAAGGGGTAATTGGTTACCAAGGGTTGTCACCCCCGTTTTTATGAAATCCAGGATATACTCTAAAAAAAATAATAAAGAATGGTGAAACGAAAATCGTCGCTCTCCTTAGGGAAAAAAAAGTTAAAGCTCTCAAAGTTGTAAAAACCCATAGGATTTATAAACAAAAAACCAAAAATTTTTTTTTTTTGAAAATCACAGGACATTACTCTAAAAAAATATTAATGAATAGAAACGAAAATCGGCAGCTCTTTAGGAAAAAAGTTACAGCCTCTGAAATTAAAAATTTTCCCATAGACTTTCTTTAATAAAAATTAGTGGGCCTCGTGCTCGTTTAGGGCCATCCTAGTTCAGGTTATGAAGATTTGTTAATTCTACTAGATTTTCTCTGGTGTATACCTACAAAACTACATAACCTGACTTAGATGGGGCCTGAAATGAAGACCTTAACCTAGATCGATCATATTGAAAAGTCTTGGGATTTTTAACACTTTGATGAGGCGTACTTTTTTCTCAAGAGGACGACATTTCATTTCCCTATCTTATTATTATTTTTTTAGAGATATCCTGTGATTTTCATAAATCGGGTGACAACCTCGGGTACAATTAACCATGGTAATAAAACTATCACTTAGCTCTCATTTTCATGAAAATAGGAAATATTGATACACTCTTAAAAAATAATAATGAATAGTGAAAACGAAAATCATCGCTCTTTTAAGAAAAAAAAAGGTACAGCCTCTCAAAGTTGTTAAAACTCCCATAGACTTTTCAATATTGATCTATTCAGGTTAGGTCTCATTTCAGCCCTCTTTAAGTTATGAAAAGTTTTGTTAGATATACACAAGAAATTATGTAGCATTAACAAATCTTATCATAATGACTAGGATGGCCCTAAAATGAGGATGAGGCCCACTAATTTTTTTTTATAGAAGGTCTTTAGGAATTTTAAAACTTTGAGAGGCTGTAACTTATTTTCCTAACTAAAGACGTTTCCTTTTCACTACTTCATTATTAATTTTTTTTAGAGTATATCCTGTGATTTCAAAAAAATTATTTTTTTTTATAAGAACATCCTATGGGATTTTGGTAATTGTTTAAGGTATTACTGACTGAGTCACGTATTAGTATAGCTACCACAAATTGCCATATGGTTTAAAAATTATTTGAAGTTTTTTTTATGCATTTGAGTTTATTTTGAGTTAATATTTCACTATAAAAATATTAAAATTAACGCTCTGAAAATCATAACAATCCGGCTTTTTTCCGCTCGTGTAGGGATGAGGAATCACTGTTGAAATGCGTTTCAGATATCGATACATCGATATATCGATATCGATATTATTTTTTTAAATCGATTTTTTTATACTAATCGAGGAATCGTATATATTGAAAATGGTATGATAAAGAAAAGAAATAAAATTTAAAACAATATTTTGTGCTAATATATAGCTTATATAATATATATAATATATAATATCTATATATATATATATAAGTATATATATATATATATATAGTATATATATATATATAAGTACAATAATATCAACAATACGATATATATATATATATATTATTATATATATATTATATATTATATATTATATTATATATATATATTTATATTATATATATATATAATATCACAGCCCAGTAGGGGCTATATTATATATTAAATATTAATATATATATATATATATATTATATATATATCTATATATATAATATTATAATATATATAATATAA